>PNEQ01087060.1:71212-88873 GCA_003012365.1 Medauroidea extradentata | reverse complement strand
AAGTCACATCGTTGCTGAGAAGTAAAAACACTGCTGGAGAAGGTTTAGTACGTAATCCACGTACACAACACTTGCGTTCACATTATTCCGTTTCAGTAATGGTTTTTAGTCTCGTAAGACTATTTTTAATCCCTAGTATAGAAAGCGCAGCTAATAATGGTAAATTTCAACGCACAGTAACCAAATTAAATAATAAACGATAATATTCACTTGGCAGCATTGCCGTGCAGCGCGGGAATTTGCCAATATATTTAATCCGATGTGTGTAGCTTGTAAAAATCAACTGCCGGTGACTAGTGTTGCCAACTGAAGTTTAAAGAAAACCACTAACGGCACTGGAATAATCACCGGAGACCTATCTTATCAATAGAAAATAAAATTTCTAATTTACTAGTATCAGTTTAAACTGTCTTCGCCTCCCTGTTTAATCAACGCATAAGTTACAAAACTTGACCGGTAGTAGATTATTTGAAATCGCAGTAACTGGTAACAAAACCACTAAAGTGGCAATTCTGCTAGGTTCGGCTATATTCGGAACACTTCGGCGAGAAAGCACTGCAATCGTAGCTTCTAACACAGCGTTACGTAGCCAATCCCCTCCCGTGTTCCTTCCTCCCGGCCACCCCTCCAGCCACATCATTCTCCAGAATACTACCGCTGCAATTCTACCCACTAGAAGCGATATTGGAAGCGCTTTTCAACAGCTTGCTTTGGTTGTTTACTAGTTCTTATCTTCTAGTTGACAGTGTTGTAATCCGAGCGGAATTCGTAAAAGATACATCTATCTGCACCAGTCATAGTTAGCTTCTAGTGGAGACAAGGTTACAAGTAAATATTTATTATAATCAGATAACTGTCAGGAAGCTGCCTGGGCAAGCACTGCTTGCCTTGCTTACCCTGACGAGACGCCACTGATATATATATATACATATATATATTTATAACAAAAATTTAAAATAAAACTCACGTTTTGTGTATTATGTTAGCAGTTTACCATCATTACCGATATAGTTCGTGAAACTGCGTCGTCTTGTAATTAACGTTGACAAATTTATTTAATTTGAACGAAAATAATATGCAAATTGACAATTCCGGGAAGTAGTTTTTGCCAGAATGATTTGTTTCTGCCGAACAACTTGTGTCGTTGAAATGTTATTTTGCCTTATATTCTGACATGCACAGCAAGGTCGACGCTGTCTCACTCATCGCCAGTCTAGTCGCCTCTAAGCGCAAGTACTCAACTGGTGTCAGTGTTCCCTACGCGTAAAAGGCTCACAAGTGACGCAGCTATAAGGGCGACGTTTAAGCGAATATCAAGTGCCACATCGCCGCAACGGTCCAAGCGCTGAACTAAACGATTCATTTTTATTATTGGGTTTTAAGCGGTGATCATTTAATTTTATTTGTAGAAAGTGTGCCGCAATGTTCAGTAACCATGTTAGAATAATTGAACTTCTGCATTAAATTTGGCCTACAAATGTTCTATAATGTTTTATGCTTCGACAAGGCAGAGGGAATAGTTTCTTACATTGTATACAGTAGTCGTTGCTTGACTACTATCGCTTATGCTTAGAGATGATGGTTAGGGAGAGGAAAATTTCGCGAATTCAATGACGAGCATGTTAGAATCAACTATCCTATGTATACTCGAGCCCCGACCATTTGTCCACTAGCTGCTACTCAGAGGAACAACACACAATGAACGAATAGAAGGGGCTTGAGTATGCATAGAACAATGGATTCTAGCATGCGTGTCATTGAAGACACTAAATTTTCCTGTCCCTAATGATTAGAGACATGCAAAATTCGCGTTATCATTTGGTAGCAGACTAAACTTCAATTTCCTATACAAAACAGATCCTAATCTGCTATTCAATTGGCCACGAACTTTAATGTGTTGTTATTGACGTGTGTTACGTTTTTACAGAGATTGGCCTCTGTACCGTGTAAGCATTCTCCGCGGCAAGTCACGAATATATCGGCCAGCGGGAGACGTCGAACGCGCCTATAGTCACTTGGAGTCTAGTCAGCTGTCAGAAAATAACGCGAATTTTGCACGTCTCTACTAATGATG
The DNA here is from genome assembly GCA_003012365.1 of Medauroidea extradentata. Taxonomy (NCBI): domain Eukaryota; kingdom Metazoa; phylum Arthropoda; class Insecta; order Phasmatodea; family Phasmatidae; genus Medauroidea; species Medauroidea extradentata. The sequence continues at coordinate 86,799 of PNEQ01087060.1, read as the reverse complement.
GTTTATCGCGAGAAAACTTGACTGTTTGCTGGGTTTCAACGCACGTTCTGCTTACCAGTTGCCCTATTTGACTGAGCCAATAAGAATCCCGCTTCTGCAATATTTAATGCTTCTTTAGTCTACAGACAGCTGCGTTGTGTCAGACGTATATCACCCAATCATATGTGTTGCAATTAACTACAGAGTTTTCAAGGCTATGTTGGCACAAAACATTTTCGCGATATACCATCATAATCTCTACTTATACGACTTGTAAGCATCCGTAGAAAAAACTGCTTTCTTTGTCCAGGAGGTTACTAGTCAAAAACTAAGAAAGGTAGTGAAGGTGTGGCGGTTTGGTAACGCTTAATGATGTCATAGCTGTGTCATGTCAGGCGCGAAATTTTAATAAATATCATTGTGTGGAACTTACCGCGAAAATTGAAGAATTCGATGATGGCAGGTACTGTTGTGAGTTAGAACAAGTGTTCATAACCTCAAAAAACGTCAGCGCCATAATGTAAGGCTTCAACAGGCCGTCTCCTGGCTATTCTTATCTCCGTGCTTATACGTTTTCAATGTCATGTATTGCAATGTAATTACTTTATTAATGTGTCACAACGCAAGTCAAATTTAGTTCTGTAATGACCTGAGATAGCCATTCACCATTTGTACAGTGAATTTTGTCTTGTGTTGTGTTACATATCAGAAAATATTCACAGTTATTGTCCATAAGTATAACTGTCAAATTTTACTGAAGTCATGCGAAACGTAGTGTATGTTTCCCGATGTACGTGTTTGGATGCTCATTACAGCTCTGGCGTCTCTGTAAAATAAGAATACCTGAAGACAGAAGACTTCCAGAAGATCGTATGTAGCTGTAGATCGTAGTCACAGATCTGCTGGTCACAGCAGTAGTAACAAGTTACTGCGATGCTGTGACATTAATAACTATTTGTTCAGCCGCTAAAATGATATCATTTGTCGAGTGTGTGTTTGCAGATAAGCTGCCGGCCATCCGCAGTGACGTGCCTGCCCTGGTCGGTTACAACACACGTGTTATGTTGGCAAATTTTCTTATTATGTAAATGTAAATCTCTGCCCATGTTTGCTTTACACAATTTATTGGTGGCGACATAACATTTCGCGAGTTAAATGACTAGCATGTTTGACTTCAATTCCTTAAAATTGCTGGGAAGAGCAATTAACATAATTTTAAATGTATACAGTACACTCATAAAACTTTGGAAGAAAAAAAGTTTCTTACAAGCTAAAAATTGTTAGGTTTATTTTTATTACCTTTAAACCGGCTAAACTTAAAATTTTGTATAGATATGAAGAAAAGCGTATGTATAAATCACAAAAATTCCCTCAAGTAACTCAGTGTTCTACTTTGGCAGTAAATTATAGCATGTCTGTGCTTGCAGTACTTTTATCTATTATATGTACCGTAGAAAACAGGTAGAAAAAAATAAATTAGTAGTTTGACATGTTTTTTTACTTAATTATGAAATCAAAACATTTTAATGGCCGGTAAGGATATTTCATTCACGTCTAACTGTTTGTCAGCGTTTGGTATACAATCATAGTTATTTATTATTTTACCAGCGACATTAGGCCTATATTCTCTAGCCGCAGTGGTTGTCTGTGTCGCTGCACCATTTCGAAGCTTCAGTCTAAATCACAGTTTTAATATATTCTTGATCGAGCGGTTTCCACTAATTGAGTCAGTAGAAAACCACTGACAATTCAGAGGATATTCACCAATTCAGTGCATATATTCTAATAGCGAACGAGTAAATATTTATTGATTTTTCCAATGTTTTTACTCTGAATTATGCAGTTTTAACTGCTCCACTTAGAATCTGTCAAAACCTCTGAAACATTACTAATTGTGACTTAGAGTGATGTTTCATCCTCGCAGACCTGGCAGCATAGGATTATTCTTGTTTTACAGGTCTGAGGGGCGTGTTTTACAAACTGTAATACATGGCTGAGATGTACGACTATGTAAATCTGGTTTGTGCTAAAATTAATTCACAAAAATTTTCCATCACTCTTATGTAATGAAAGGTACGAGATGTACAAAGAGTGAGCGAGAAAAAGATCTAGAATCATTCCGTGTGTAAATGCAGATTGGTGTATTCCAGTTCTGTTTGAAGGGAAATAAAATGCGCCACAAATAAAAGTATTTTGAGTCGAGTAACTATTAAAAGTCATTAGCGCACGGAATGCCAACATGACGCTGGGCTAGAGAGACGGCATTGCCATGTAATGTTTGCTGGAATTGCTGATAGAGAGGGGCGAGCGTATACGAAGCATGTAATTTCATTTCAGTAGCGAGACGACCCACAGTTTCGTAATTGTTTTTGGGGCCGAACGCGGGGGAAAAACTGTTATTTCTCTTGTTTTGCTATACTCGATTGGCTTACCCTTCGTTCTATTCGGGCGTCGTTCGCTGTAGTGGTTGACATTTTATTTACAAATGGGAAACGCTAGAGTTGCAGCGAACATAATCGGATGTGTTGATACCTTCTCTTTCTCCTCGCACACGCAAGCAATTGACAGATCCCACGCCCAATCCTCGGATGTACCAATTAATATTAATGGAACGAAACAAAATAACTAACCAGCTTCTACTATCCACTGGCCGAGTTGAGATGTTCCGGCTTATTGATGAAGTCGGCTCCAACTGCCCTATATGCATAACCGAAATTTTAATCGGTTTAATTTGTTTGCCAATAAAACAGGGCTGATTTATAGGCGCGGCGGGAACTAATTTCTGTGGGCTTGATCGTATCGCGGGTATCGTCACGTAAGAGCCGAGTATCGTAAATACGACACTGTGATCAAGCCTGTGTCTCCTCCCTGTTGTTTGTTACCTCTGTGTTTATTCCAGGCATTTACCACGCGCTATCTCATCTTCCCGCCAACCAAGATCGTAAATTCCTCACCCGATATCTCACCCGCTAATATTTCTCGCCAGAGATTAATTAAAAATGCTCCATTTGCCCGCGACCGAGGTAATCGCTTCGTTACATTTGTTTGGGCGTTATTACGTTCAACCAGTTTTTTGTAACACCCGCGTCGAAGTGTGCATTCATCCAGTAGTTTTTTAATTCGTACTTTGTTTCGTTTTAATTAGAAGAATTAATACATATCTGCAGGTTGTATTGATATGGTAATACAGGCTTACAAAAGTTTCTCCTTCTCCTGGCATGACACTTAAAAGACTTCAGATGTATGGGATGACCACGAAAATGTTGTTAGTTGTTCAAAGTATTACGAAATCCCTACTTTTAGAACATCATGTTCTAAGCAAGGGTTTTGTAAATTTAATTTAAGTTTCAGTTTTAAAGACTTCCAGAGTTCTGTCTCTTTGACATAGCATCTTCTTTATGATTTTGATATCTGAGAAAAATTTTTGGATAGTTATTTCCAAGAATATAGCCTACTGAATTGCCGACTATGTCATTTGTTGTCATCTTATATATATATATATATATATATATTGAACAATGCAGTGTGATAACATTGTGTTTATCAGATGGGGCTGACCATTTAGTTTCCACATTCATTCTCATACGTAATACATTCAGCCATGCAAAATTGTAACTTGTGTTTAGAAACACTTTGTTGCTCAAGTACAGTGCCATAGCTAGCTTAGGAGAAGGCAGCGGCGTTATATCTGGCAACCCTGCACACAAGGGTCATTTCAACACTTCTTGTAAATCTCTATAGACAATAGCTGTGCCTGATTAGTTATGCTGCCCTACATTCCAGTGACTCAGGGGAAGCCACTGCCGTTGGAGAGACTAAAGAAGTGTTAATATGACCCTTCCGGACAGCGTTGCCAGATGTAAGGCCGCGGCGTTATATCTGGCAACCCTGCACACAAGGGTCATTTCAAAACTTCTTGTAAATCTCTAAAGACAATAGTTGTGCCTGATTAGTTATGCTGCCCTACATACCAGTGACTCAGGGGAAGCCACTGCCGTTGGAGAGACTAAAGAAGTGTTAATATGACCCTTCCTGACAGTGTTGCCAGATGTAAAGCCGCGGCCTTCTGCTAAATATAGCTATGACAGTGCCAGTTTCTGTTAATATATTCTTCAATATATAATAAGTGTGTTTTTATTCGGGCAGTCCGTTTCCGAAAGTTTCCTCGTCAGTGTGCATTTATTTCCTGTTGAAACGGTGGAAAATTAATACGAAATATATATTTCTTAATGTGGCGGCACGAATTTTCATACGAATGTTAGCGGTGACTGTGGAATGTATTTCCGTAACTCCATAGCTATCTCTAGGAAGTTACCTACTATATCAGAAGGTCTGTTCTCTAACTTCAACTCTGGTAAACATCGTCAGCTGTGACTGTCATCCGATAGCGACTGAGATAGAGATAGTTACTCGTGACTGTCTTTATGTCGTATTGTCTAACACCTCTCTTTACCAGAATATTAATATGCTTGGCAACACTGTAGCATGTGCTCTGTAAACATTCATACATCTTATTCAATTATACGTTCTTTGTTTTCACAGCGTAGTTTTAATTACTTAATTCTTAAATGTTTTTTGGGTATATGTGCATACATAAATTCTTATTTTTTAGAATTATATATATATATATATATATATATATATATATATATATAATTCGTTCCTTTGTACTAATTGAAAGTTATAACATCATTGGTCATTAATCTCTAATGTACAAGTCTGTAGTAGAATTGTAGAAAGTTAGTGACTGTACTAACAAAATATAGCAGCATTAGCAGTGGGTTACTGCACTTACGAGATAGCAGCACACATGCTGTAATAAATGTGTTGTTTGTATCGCAGTAAGAGTTAATACGCACTCAACTATAATTTACTAAACGTATCAAAGACATATTGAAGGGAATATAAAATAATGTTTTTTTTTTGTCTCATCCTAGTCACATTTCAATCAGATTTACTCTCCAACAACGGAAGTTGTAAAACGAAAATTTAAAATAGTCGGCTGTTTTCATGAGTATTCACTCGTAACAATATCATGCGATTCGACGTGTGTATACAAAGAGTTACGAACATACACGCCAGAACATGGCAGAAACACCTACCGCCAATCACCGTAAGGCGGCTGCCCTGCTAGCTGGCAGCCTGGCCAATAGGAAACTGCCATAAAATGTAGGGTCCAAACATACACGGGGCTGGTATTTACAGCCTCGGGCAGTTAATAAACGGGGGAAGTTTGCCCGTATCAAATAAGTCGTCACGTCACTTCACGTGTGTGTTTCTTGTGTGACTGCAGAGTGTGTGTACGCCAGGCAGGCAGGCGAGGTGCAGTGCACGCAGTTGTTCGAGTCGCTGCACTAGTGCCGGGCAGAGCAGGTCCGAGCTCCCCAGGTTAGAGCATCGATCGACGCGCCAGATGGAAGTCCGGCTCGTTAGCATATAAATGGCTCTTAATTCCCGGCGTGTCCGTTGCCAAATATCGGCCTGTGCGCAGTTACCGCACGGTCAACTTACTGCCGCCCTGCCACCCCGCCCTTGTCACTACTGCTGTTAAAAAAGCCAATCGTATGTGAAATGTAGACTACCTGAGGGTTAGGGCATCACACCATGAATGTAACGTATACCTGGGCGCCTGGAAGCTCGTACATTCCCTGGACAATGGCATGGAATGAAGGCTTGCAATGGAGAGGCGGCGGAATGAGAGTGGCTGGGGAAACGGGAGATCCCCGAGACAACCCACTGGTCAGTGACATCCTCCGGCACGATTCCCACTTGCCAAAGAAACACGCAGGGAATCGAGCTGGACTGCCTTGGTGGAAGGTGAGTGCTTTAACTACTGCACCAACGGCTGCTGTAGGTATTACATTAAGTGATGCTTGTCTAAATGCTACTATTACTAAACACGCTGATGTTTTAAATTTTTGTCCATTATTCCTACTACTTTTACGGTAATTATTGGTAATCCTAAACAAGGCAGGTATCAAAAACTGATGCACAGTTGTTTTTTAAACAACTTTAAACTTTTTTCTCAGGGAAAATAAACAATTGATTAAACTAGGCCTAATTATGCAATTAAGGAAATTCTATTTAATCAACTCATAAACCAAGTTTACATAAATTTCTGTCTAAAAAAATGACTAAATAGCAAAACAAACGTTTAACAAAACAGTGCGACAATCTTTCGATAGCTGCACGCGTTTGGGAATAAAAAAATGTCATCGTGAAATCAGTACAAATAATGGATCGTGGAGAAGAAAATTAATTTTTTATTTTCTTGTAGCTTGAATGTAGAGGCAGTAATACTACTCTGAGTACGTACGTCAAAACTGAAATATTGAATCAAAATGTCATTATGTCTTTGTCTAAATAGTTTGAAGCAACTGAAAGAATCATACAATTCCGATAGTATATTTTAGAACAAATGTGTTCTACGTTATATTTCATAAGAAATACTAAAATATATAGAACGTAAATTTATTTATATTTGTTCCTATTTTCGAGAAAAAATTATTTAAAATTACTGTGTGTAAGATATACAGTACTAAAAATTTAGTATGTGACAAATTTTCTCATATGTCAGGATTCTGCAAGAAATTCCAACTAGAATAGTTTTTGGCACCCGCTGGAAGCAGTGTCCCTGTAATGTCATTAATTGAAAGTCTACATTGAAGAACGTCATAGAACCTTCAATTACTTTGGAATGTTTGTGAGTTTAGACCCTGGAATATAGCTGAGCGAAAAAGCCGTTTTTAGACAAAAAGGCCGTTTTTAGGCATGTTGGGTAGTATTTCCAATGTTCCTGATATTTTGAAAGGACTTCTTTGAAATGAGTTTCTTTTCGTAGACAGTTATAGTGTGAATACGTAAATTAGTTTCAGAAATGAGCATGTATTACCTAACCCACATATATTAGACTGGAGACAATTAACACAATGGAACAGGTCGGTGACGGCTATGTGAGAGGCGAGAGAACAGACTCCTCGATGAACGTGTGTGCGCGTCGTGTCGCAGGTGTGTGACGATGGTCGAGTGAATGTTTGGGGCAGGGGAGTCCCATATCACCTTCCTTCCAAATCCCAGCAAGCAAAGCTCCCGGACAAACAAAAAGCAACAAAGGCATGCAGCGACGTAAAGCTTGTGAGGGGCGGGAGAGGTGCGGGCATCCCTCGTCGCCGTGTTTGTTTAGCGTCCTTGAACGGTCGACATCAGGATGATGGTGCAGGACCAGCTAGGGATGTACGACCCTTCCACCGGTAATTGGCCGCCGTGCCCGCCGGCAGGGACGTGGGGAGGAGGCCAGAGATTTATTTTATTGGCGGGTCGGCCGACTTTTGAAGCTTTTAACTGGCCCCTTAACAGCCAGTCAAATGCGCGCACGGAGACGCGCAGGTAAATTGCCCGAGAAGAGGGCGAGACAAGGGAGATGGCTAGAGAGAGAGGACGACAGCGAAGAAGAACAAATACTGCGTCACGTTGAACCAGACTCGTAGAAGGCAAAACACGTATAAAATATCGCGGTAATGCTCAAGGGACCAAACGTTCTCCTGCATAGTTCCAGCCATGACTCTGAACACGGGATGTGCTGTCCATCGCCAACCCTCTACCTGAAGTACCAGGGACTGAAGTGAAGAATGAGTGATGACATGAATTGTAATGTAATTGGACTTTACGTCTCGTCGACAGCTAGGTTATTACAGACGGCGACACACAACTTGCTACAATGACACGAGCTGGGAGATGGATCGGGCATGGCCTTTGTTAAGGGAGCATCCCAGCATTCACCTGGAGGGATTTCGGGAAACCATGGAAAACCGAAATCAGGATAGCCGGAGCCGGGGATCGAACCCGTCTCCTCCCGAATGCGATTACAACGTTACCGTTGCGCTACCTCGCTCGGTGACGTGAATTGAGAGCAGCGACGAAATATAAGATCGGGGAAAACGGGAGTGCCCCGAGAAAACCCGCCGTCCAACGCAGCGTCAATCTTGTTTCCCGCGTGCGAAAAATTCTTGGACCCGCCTCGCTGGGACCGAACTCGGATCTCCTTGGTAGGAGGCGCATGTTATGGTCTCTCGGCCGCCGCTGCAACCTCCAAAACGACGGTGTTTCATTTATTTAGAAGTGCCGTACTAGCATGCTGTTGATCGTTGTCAGCCGAATTAGCATTATTAGTAATTCTAACCAGCGGCATTTCGGAACATTACATAATGTACAACAATCGACTGACGATATCTTAGTTGAAACTACACCAACTCGAGAAAATAAAACCAGTTGTGCATCTGTTCCTGTACATCCCCACGGCTGTGTATCTAGGTCAGTGTTTTCTAATACAAACAATTATGTTTATATAAACGCCAATTGACTAAGTCATTTTTATTCTAAACCTAATCTGTAAATCATATAAGTAGACATACTTCACATTTTATCTCTTGATTGGTAAAAGGAGAATGGAGGAAGATGTCCGCCGAAGGTTGTTACATTTGTAAACAGGAACGACCCTGGTATATGCAGAAATACCGGAGTAAATAAATGTATCAGATTAATGGCGTTTACGTGCTTTGGAGAGAAGGCATAAAGACAGACGCAAACACCAGTTCAGACTAGATTCCTGCTTACTGATCGCAGTACACAAACATCAAAAACATCGAAAGTTAAACTGCTTTAAATTTATTGCGCGGTAGAATTGGATCCTCCGTTTCATGTTTTGCAAATCCAAACGTCGAAATTGCAGTTCGCCCTGACTCCGACTCCAAATATTTATAGAAATATTTTTTTTTTTCTTCAGAGTTCAGTAAACAGACGAAGATATTTTCGAACTTCAATTTATCTTTGATAATTTTCCTCTTTATCGTTCTCTCTCTCTCTCTGTTTCTCGCCCTCTTCTTCAGAAGAGTTCCCCATCCGTCTTTGCTATTCTACTTTTTCGCAAAGTAAACTCAAGCTTCTGCGACTTTGAAGAAGAACTTTCTGGCAAATGCGGCGTTTGTAATGCCGTAAATAAATGTTGTATGCCGAGTTAGGCAGTCTGCTTTGTGCACAGACTTAACGCGTAACGCTGACGTATGTGTAGCCTGTACATATGCAATATACAACTTTCCAAGGTTTAATGGAGTGGAGTTTACTGCTGTAGCTATATTGCCGTCGTTGAGGGGAGTTATTGCAATGTCTGAACGCTCGTATCACTTTGCAATGAATTCGTTTCACTATTTATACAACCGTTGTAAATGTTGGCTTGTTGTGTATTGCAGTAATTCTAAGCTTGGAGTATTATTTATTTACTTTCTCTTTAAAATCCCTTGTTGAGTTTCAGTAGTAGTATCAAAATTGCTTGCATACTGTTTTGAAAGCATGCAACAACCCTTCTGAAATTTTTTTTTTTTTCGTAGATCATTCGGCCACGTTTTTATTATACTATCGTTAAATAGTGGTGGAATTTGCGACGTACAACTCGTGGTAAACAATGCGTTGCTAACTTGGTTTTAGAAGTAGAACAGGTTGCATAGATATAGGCGCGATATTTTAAGCACTCTGTCATGCGCCTACTACTATGAAGCCTGTCCTACTAGATCCATAATAATCGTTCCCCAGACGTAATTACGTAACTACTTTGATTTAAGTATTACGTTACCTTAATAGCACTGTAATACGTGGGGTGATGCAGAAAAAGAACAATACCTTTTCCGTGCCCTTAGTGTTGCTTCAAATTATTAGAATTCCAGTTTAAGGTCTCTTTAGGACAGAGTTTTCTTTCTCTCATTTTTCATTGCAGAAATAGCTGGAAATAACAATGTTTTTAATTGGTTACCTTTCGAATACGTTAAATTGCTCAAAGAGTTTTTGTTTTGTAGTTTAAGCACTGCAATGCAAACATCCGATAGGCTGTACCGAGGCCATGTAAAGTCAAGAATGTCAAGAAATATAACGGCGCTAATTGTGCATGTTTATAGTCGTCATGTGTGCGGTATAAATGCCTGGAGGGATTATAGGAATATACAGCACTGGTGCTCGGGGAATGTAATGAAACGTTCACGGTACCCTAGGCAAGCCATGCAGAACTACGCCAGTGCACGGTATCCTAGGCGAGCCATACAGGACTACGCCAGCTGTTTGTGTTTCCTCGTCGTTGTCATTACGTGCGTGTGTGTTTGTTTGTAATATGGCCCGCGGTTACATCTCCGCTGATCTGCACTGTTGCCATGGCAACGGTCATCGCGCCGCCACAGGCTCGCTGGAAAAACATATGATTTCATGATCTGTTGCGAGCATGTTCCCTTGCAGTACACTAAACATGGCGTAGACTGACTGATATTGATATATCCCTGTGCTGCGCGTGTCGCTCAACTTGCAATAAGAAACTCCCACACAACTGTCGTAAAATAAGCTACTCGTGTTGTAATTTTCGTATTATGGCCTACGTTTATTTTCCCCGGTTGCAAAATATTGTTTGGAGCTGGAGAAAAATGCTAAAACTTGTCAGCATTTGAAACTAATGGAGTAACAAATAATTCCTTATTAAAAACGACTATTATGTCAGCCTAAAACCATCTAACATATAGTATTTTATAAACACGAATTCACAGTATTTCGGGATGATTGAATATTCACAAAAAAAAAAAAAAGCTAAAACCCGCAAACATGTTACGTTGCAGCGAGTTACGATTATTATTTTTTTAGCGAAACTAATATTTAACGTCCATTATATCTGTATGTATACTATTAGAACACACACTTCAGACTATGTCGCAATAGTTTTAAAAATTCGGCACGTTTATTAGAAACATCATTTTCGGGGCCTTCAAAATGGCCAAAAATGGGATTTCCTGGCTGCCGTACGTGGAAAAATAACAATAGGTTTCGAAAATCAGCACTATAGAAACAAACATTAGCTTTTGAACTATGCTGCCCACAAATAAAATAATGTGGCCACCGCGTAAAGTCCCGTAGGAAAATAATAATAGTAAAGCACTGCACGCGAGCTGAGTGGCTTGCACGTAGATGCGATAATACACTATATACGCCGGTTAGTGACAGCCTTACAACTCCTGCCTCACACACACAAACGCAGCCTCGCAAGGGAAGTCCCTTAACGTCTGAAATTCCAGTAAATAATATTTGTTTTTATTATTATTCCAGAAACGATAAGTGCCGCGGTGGTCGACACAGTCGGACATCTCGCCGAGGCAATCAAGGTTCAATCCCCGGTGGGTTAAGTCCCTGATATTTCGCATGTGGGAAACGTAGTGGTTGTTGCCGTTGGCCAGCGGGTTTTCTCGGTGAACTATTGTTTCCCCCTCATCTCTCATTCCGTCGCTGCTCCACACTCATCTCACCCTCACTTCATACTTTCCTCGGGTCGGAGGGCGACAGGCATGTCTCGCGAGTCTAGCAGTCGGCCCGACATTCACCCCGACCTTCTGTCATTCACACTGTGGCCCTGCCACAAGGTGGGAACACGTAGTGGATTTCCTTTATCATTTTAGGCTCGATGGTCTTTAAAAGAGGTCGCTGTACACTCTAAATCTGAACTAGTGAATATTCACTGATTAACGCTGATAGACGGAGCAGTTTCAACAATTCGAATCAGTGAAAACAGTTACTTTTTAATAAGTGAATATTCACTGATTTCCTTTAAGAATGCCAACGCCTTACAAGTGAATCAGCGAATATTCACAGTTTTTCCAGTTGTTTTCAAGGAACAGTTTTCACTTATTAAATCAGTGAAAAAAATACTGTAAAATCTGTGGACATTCACTAATTAACTTGTGGAATGTTTGCACACTCTACCGAAATCAGTGAATAGTCACCGTTTTCACAGTGGTTTCTCACTGATTCAGTTTGTTGAAACTGCTCCATCCCTTGGCGTGAGTCCGTGAATGTTAACTTATTCAGATTTAGAGAATATCGCGAACCACCGGTAAGGGAATGTAGCCTGCATTAGTTTGACAGTGTATGTAGGACTGGCTCAGTACATGTCCCTCAAACACGCCAGTTGCCCAGCCAACAAAGCAGTAGTAACGTGGTGGAAGAGCGCGCCTTTGACCAGCATTCTCGCTCCCCGGCGCGGATACAAAAGGAACGAGAAGAGATGGCGGAGAATAAAAGCCTTGCCGCTGGCTTCTCCCAGACAGGCGTCGACGCCACGCCGCCCAGCCAGAGAGATTTCAATTTCCTGGGGCGGAGGCCGGCGAGTGACTTCCCAATATGGCGCCCTCGACTGACCTGTGTGACGCAACTACTCGAGGTGTCAGCCGTGTTGTGAGATACACCGCACACACCCTGCATCAAGGTCACGTCTGTCTGACCTTCACCTTGCCCGTACAATACATGCAAGTACACACATATACATGATGTCCAGAAACAAACTCATAAGCACACCACACGAACGATAATGTTAGTGGCAAAATGTGCGATGGCACTTAATTTACACAATGTGGCAACATGGCACTGTAGATAGTCCCCCCTTGCGCTACACTGATATATTACTTGTCTTATTACTACTATTCTGACCTACATATTACGGGTGCAGGTTAAAATCCCATGCAGTTCAAACTTGATTCTACGTTTGCTCGACGTAACATACATTAAGTAATACATTGATGTAGAGCGTAATTTACTCCGAACGCACCAGTTTCACAAATAATTGGTTGAAAATTTTAATTCCTTATCGAATAAAACCGATAAAATTTCTATTCAGAATTCACATCACGTCCGCCATTTTTAGCGCACTGACGTCATAGAAACCTCGGTGCTGATTGGTGGACAAATTTTGTTTTTCGTGCCGCGCCGGTCGTGTCTTTTCTGTCGGGCCTATGAGATTCCGGCATGATGTCCTGAGATGGAAGAAGGACGGCACCTTCCGTCATATTAATACACGGAAAATATTGTTGGTTACCATAGCAACGTGTTTAATGTGACTGTGATTTGTCCAACCATAACCTTATTTCTCAACACACCTACAAGAACTGCTGTTGCATTCCGCCATATTGTTACGTGAATAAACAAAATCAGCTGTTAATGTTCCATCTGTATTTTTCTCTCATCTCTGATATAGTCTGTCTCTTGAAAGAATTTCAATTTTTGATAGTTTGGTTGGCATCCTTTTTACAGCTGTTTCGATGTAAAAAAGCAATGCGTTCCTCTATCGCTGCTGATTTCTTAACAAACAAATTAAGTTTGCTGGCAAACTGTGTAGTATAAAACAATTAAAAGTATTTTCCTGTAGCTCTGTGCACACATGGTAATTTTCAGAACTGTCAAAAATTAATCAACATTACCTAAGATAGACGTATGACACAATTGGACAGTCAGCCGAGTGCGCTTTTGCACAAACCACATGAGGCAGAGGCAAAAACAGATTTCACGTGGAAACTGGTTTAAAAGTAAATGACAACACAGCTGTCAAAAAACGGAATTCTTTCACGAGACAGACTATAGACCATGTTGAAGTTAAGATGTCGATGTTGTAGCGGTAGTGTGCAGTTCACGACTTTATACAACTATACACGGAGGCTCAACAATGTTCGCGAGTGTGTATGGAGGAGGAGTGATGGGCCAGAAGAGAGTTGACAACTGGAAATTCTGACTGGCAAATTATGCCCGCCTCATGCTGGGAAAACAATGAAATATAACTCAAAGACCGGCTCCTTTGTTCGGTGGACGTGTTGGGTGTCGGCGAAGACTTCTTTTTTCTCTCTTGCTCTCCTCCGCCCGACGCCGAAGACATGATGCGAATTTGTGGTCGTGCAAGAATGCGCTTTGTGCTCGCCCACGGCCGACAGGGTTTTAAAAATTCGAATAATTGTTGCCACGCTGGGACACAGTATGGTCGAGTATAATGCTGAGCGCCTGCCTCGTCACATTGGTGAGATGTAAACTCGTAACAGACCCAACTAAAGCCGACGTAGAAGTGGAGGAATTTGACTTGTGGTGTTGTGTAATGTAATCATTTCTCTAGAATAATGACAAAAAATTATCCACCGAGAAGTCATTTTTCTTAACATATTGCCTCTTGAAAATCCGAAGCTCAGTCATTACTGAGGGCCATGTAGTTTCTGTGTGTAAATATCTTCTCAGTTGATCGATTTGAAGGGTATGACTTTCAAACATGAATCATCCTACATTCAAGTTCTGAAGGAATGCTGCTATGAGAAACTTTGCAATTGTTTATTTTTTAAAACCTAAAATGTAAAATTTAATTTTAAAATCAGTATTCGACAAGAACTTGTAGTTACTATTATTGCTTAATTGATCCCATCCATTGCAATATTTATTTAGAAGTTTGCCATGCAATATTGCATGATGAAAGTTTCATCTTTGTATCATATATAATAAGTAATTTTATTGTAACTTATTTATTATTTAAAATACGTGGCCATAATCTATATAGGTAAGAGTCCATAGGTTATTATTTTTTATTTGAGCAAATTTTATCGAAGTATTTCTTAAAGTTACTGATGTTTCTTTTGGATTGTGTCTTATGGTTCATCTGCAATACGTCCTATTAGTGGTATAAATTGAGCGTTATTTTTTAAAATATTGAATGACAATAGTGAACTGCTTGTCAAGATTCCAAGAAAAGTGTTTTCATATCGTTCCAAAGGCGAGGATTTTAACGTCTTTATTTAATTCAACTTTGAATTGTGTATGAATTAAAATTTTTATTTTAAGTTATTCATTTTGTGTATCGAAAATAACATTAGACTTACCCCCATGTATTTTTGTTATTAATTCACACTGCAAAGAATATGTAATGTGCTAGGATTTTGTAAAATAATAGTTGGCCTTTCGAAGTTCTCTAAGTGAAGGTCTAGTGATATTTCTGTTGTTTGGTTAGGTAATGGTCAGCTGAGGGGATAGTGAGTTGTCTCCTGAATTCACGGCTCTGATTCCATAGGTTCCGTCGGGTGGTTATGTTGCCGAAGATGCCGTCATGTTGATCAACTATGCCAGATGTGGTTTTGAAATTGTGTGGAAATACTACTGTTTTATTCAACTTAGAAGCTTACTGGACTGACCATTGACACGGATGGATCCGATCAGTTTGTAAACTTTCATACAAAACGGTTATTAATATCGAGTTTATATTTTTTAAGAATGTAAGTTGTTGTCTAACAACAAGTACACCCCGCATGAGTGTATGTCCGTTGTGTAACTTTGGCGCCTGCTGTATGTAGTGTGTGTGTACACCCCTGTTTGCGCACATGCTGTAGTTAGATGTTAACTTGTAGCAGTGTGTGTTTCTGTTGTACGAATACCACTTTCACGTTGGACGACAAGTGCTGCTGATACTACTATAGCTAAAATCCAATTCATTGTTTGTCTTCACGAGGCAGTGTAATCATGGAGACTTCTTCTATTCGCGAAACGACGAGCGTGCGTCTAATGTACGAGCACTCTTCTCTTAGAGTGACTCATCACTGCTCATACGAGAGACGCAGCCACACGACCAGGGGTGTATAAAACTATGCTATCAACTATTTTGGCTGAATACTGCTACGCCTTGACTTACGTACGGTCCACCATAGGTTATTTTTATATTCACGTAAACTGTGCGTTTTATTTCTCACTGAATAGGTGATAGGCCTTAAATCTGAAACTTCCTTGCCCCCCCC
>PNEQ01087060.1:5760-71112 GCA_003012365.1 Medauroidea extradentata | reverse complement strand
CTACTTAGTCGTAAGAAATAGTACAGAGGAGCATGGCTTTTAATAAATTATTTTCAGACATGTTTTTTTTCCTGTGTGTGTCATGTAGCTTTGGCTACTTATCGGTAATAGTTTTTGTTGTTTAAAGTATTGTAAAATGTTTCAAAATTATATCGTTGCGTGTGAGAAAATATGATTAGAATAGTTTAGTTCGGCTCCAGTAATAGAAAATGTTAACAAAACCCTACTTGACCCGTCATGAGGGAGTGTGTTTTTATTTTCAGAGAAAAAATATCCTGGAACCCGTGTTATCGGTCTGTCTTCGACGGTATATCGTCACATATAAGCAAGAATAAAATTTCGTTTTTGAGAAACGAAGTCAGCAGAAGAGAATATAAGAGTACTTTTCACCTAATAGAGAGAAGGAAAGACAGCTAAATATTTATACACGTTTACCAACTAGCAC
Organism: Medauroidea extradentata; assembly: GCA_003012365.1. Classification (NCBI taxonomy): domain Eukaryota; kingdom Metazoa; phylum Arthropoda; class Insecta; order Phasmatodea; family Phasmatidae; genus Medauroidea; species Medauroidea extradentata. Next base: position 70,667 of record PNEQ01087060.1, on the reverse strand, counting down.
TGTCTGAATCTTAATCAATACCTTACATACTGTACTCGATGTGATGTACCTAACTTATATTATTTGTATGACGTTTGTTTGGTTTTGCATCACATTTATGAAAATAACAACTTGTAAAGCGACACGTTATATATTACTGTTTTGTTGTCAGCATAACTTAGATAACAATTATAATTATTAGGTTCTTAGTTGCGTAAAAATATTTGTCCTCTTGTGTATTGCTGCATCTTAATGACGTTAATGTGTGTGTGCGCGTCATTATGTACACGACAATCCTCGAACATAAATTACAAATCTGTGGTTGTAAATTAAAACTTTTCTACTTCAACTTGTCGTTTTCGTTTGCGTAGGAGGGAGGGTTTGAACCTGAACAGATATATTTTTTCCAGTCTACAGACGCATGGCATTTGTTAATTAGTTAAAATTGTTATTAAAATGTGCCAGTATGCACGTATTTGAAAAGTTTTGAAGTAAGTAATCTCCCACCCTTCCTTGGGTACCTGATATATAATGTGGTGCAGTGGCAGGAGTGTGAGGCTGGAAGCGAAGTGTGTCTGGTTTAAATCCAGGCTAAAGCATGGATGTGACTGTCGTGTATTGATTGTGGTTTCTGGTAAAAGCTGTCTGCGGTCCGAGCAGATCAGGCTTCATTCAGGAAGTGGTGGCAAGCCGTCTTACAAACATTTTAATCTCTTTTGTAGGAAAACTTAAAGAAACAGCTGAGACTTCGCACGACAAGCAGAATAATTATATTATCTTTGTGTTCACTGAGGAGTGAATTTAGTCTCACGACGCTAAAAGATATTGTACATTTTTTCCCCAATTTTCTCCACGAAACATTTTTGATTGATGACTTATGTCAACAGCTAGGGGTTAATATTTTCCCCCTTTGGCCCTTGACGGCAAAGAGTATAAAGTTGGCGGAGGTGAAGTGGAATATCTGACGCGCGACGCTCATTTTTCAAACAATTTTTTCCCCCTCGCCGAACCCGGCTGGCGCTTACCCGACCCCGGAGTATCCAGTTACCCCTAACTGGGCCTTTGACGGAATTATGAACCGATGATTAGTTCCCTGACAACACGCGCAGTTCCCGATCATTTTAACCCCTTCTCTTGACAGTTACCCGGTTAACTCGTGTCGTGGCGTGTAGATACGTGCCGATACGTGACAGCGTCCCACGCGGGGAAGTAACGCGATTACACGTGTATTATATGATGTAACATGGCTCGCCGCTTCATTCCAATTCGTGGCATATTCGGGTTTGCCGTGAATGTAGGCTATTTTTGCAAAGTGCCGGTTGTAATCAAATTACCCAGGCCTGCAGAGGAAGACGTGAGGAGCTCATATCAGCTTTGGTATCAACCGCCAAACACAGACATCCCCTTTTATTCCCCAGTCGCATTTGCAAACCACAAAAACCGTAGCTGCTGGAATGACCTATAGAGTTGGATTGTTTGATTCAGAATGAAATTAAAATTTTCCTCATCGTCTGTATATTATGCTTTGTTACGTCTTTTTTTTTTTTTTTTTTTTTTTTTTTTTTTTTTTTTTTTTTTTTTTTTTTTTTTTTTTTTTTTTTTTTTTTTTTTTTTTTTTTTTTTTTTTTTTGGCGGTCGTTTTGTAGTATGGTCACGTTGTTACTACGCGAGTTGGGTTGTTAAACCATTTAGCTCATTTGTAAATGAAATTCCTGCTCCGAATAACTTGAAATTTATGTACCACCGATGGTATTTGTGTTGGATGTTTGTCGATATTTCGAACGAGAAAAACATGGAATTTTGAAGCTCAGGAATTTCGATTTAAATAAAACATGTACTCCTCTAAATACCTGTATTTCGAGTTCGGCATGTAGATAATTTATTTTAAAACTCTGAAGTTTAGCTGTTTCCTGGCCGCTTTTATGAAACTAATGTTGTGTGTCTGTGTCAAACGTGTGTAGTACAGTATTATTTAAACTACTGTTATTTTCTTAAATGCTTATAAGTTATGTTTGCCTGGTGGGTCACACAGAAACAAAATCATGACCGGAGAATTACGCGTAATGTCTAGAACTTGGCCGTGAACATTTTGCATTGAGTCACGGTATCCAAAACAATGTGTTTTGTTGACATTGACTTTTATGATGTAGGGCAATATTCAAGCTGGTTGAACGAGATGAGAAATTGTATTTTTCTGCCCTCGGAGATAATTTTATCTTTTTTTTTTTGCAAGCGAATGATTTTCCTTGATATATGGATTCAATTTTGTGGTTCTGCGTTCGAATATCGACATTTAAAAGAGAGTATTATTGAGGGGGAGAAATGTGAGTGCTCTAACCCCATTTTCATATAATAGTTTGCAAAGCTAACAATAGCTTTCTTTCCGTTCTATAACAAAATATATTTTTCGGCACTTTTAAAATATTTCTAGAGTATTTTTCTATATCTGTCCTATAATTTCTCATCTCTCATGCACCGAATAAATCACATATAAGTTGTCATATTGTTTACATTGTAATAATAAATGAGTTTCGGAGAAATTGTTTGGATATGTCATTAGCCAGGCTGTGTACTACAAATAGGCCTACCATGCTTAGAAATGTCGGCCGATTACACGTATGATATAAAACGGCTCCACGACGTGTAAACATTTTAAATGATGAATATACGTTGTAATTTTTAAGTATAAAACAATTCCGTACATATATTTAACATTTAAGTTCTATTTTTAAGATTCGTTCCTTATTTTGTACATACTTACGCCATGTGTTGATACGTTGTCGAGTAAGGAACGAATTGGTGATGGTGAATTGCAAGATTTTAAAGCTGCCAAAATAAATTCTAATGTTAGGAAAATGGGTATGGGGGTGTTGAACAATTCAATTAAATTCCCCTCATTTCCCTTTTTCTGCACGCTGTATCAATATATATATGAAGTAATCTTGGCAAAAATATTGTTTATGTGAATGTCAATTTGAGTTTGGAAAGGTAGCATAAGAGTTACGTCTCGTCTGGACAGCGAGGTCATTAGAGATTGCGAGAGGCAACCTTGTACGAGGACAGGAACCTACACATCAATCACATGGAGCTATTTCGGAAAACCTTGAAATCTGAAATCCGGATGGCAGGAGTATGGGATCTAACCAGAGTCCTCCCGAATGCGAGTCCAGTGTGTTACTGCTGCGATCTCGCTCGGTCGAATTTCGAAATGCGGCGGTGCGTAGAATCATTGAGTGGAATGTCTTGTAAGTGGAGTGTGTGTGTGTCAAGGTCAGGAATTGCAGCGTACCGAGGAATGCAGTTGCGTGAGTGCGCATGGGAAGACGTGCTGTATCGTATTTATTCTCGAATCATGCTAGGAATGCGACGACAATGCCACTTCCTGGTTGCTACGGCCGGCATACCGTCACCTTATCCAGTGGATTTTTTCAAGAACGCGGTGCAGCAAAAAAGGTCTTATTGTCATATTCTACACATAACTCTTCGGGGTCGAGATATAATGTCTAGCGTTAAAGGGGCCCGCCTCGTTGCCATAAAATCACACTGCAGCGTGTTTGAAGAAAAAGTTTTACACAGAAACTAATACACGTGTGTTCACGCCGTTTCTCTACGAAAAGAACACACACTTCGGACGACTGCTCTTAAGTACTTCAAGACAACACACGTATCAGAAATTCCTTTTTAGGGCACGTCAAAATGGGTTAAAATGGTATTTTCAGCGGAAAATATACTAGCCGAATACATGTGAAACCACTTAAGGGAAGTGCATTGGACTTTAGTAAAGTGATTTCGTAAATAAAACAATAGGGTCACCACTTCAAGTCCCATAGGAAATTTTATTTTTTCGCGAAGACTGCAAGCCATAAGCGTAGAGGCGACGCACCGTTGTATGGCCCATACGACGTCTAAAATTAAAGTAACCTAACCTAATCTAACATAAAATAACCTAACCTAACTCTTCTAACCTAACCTTACCTAATCTAACCTAACCTAACGTAACCTAACCTATCCGAACCTAACTTAACATAATTTGACATAACCAAACCACGAGGCGGGGCCCTTAATGTGCTCTGCAGCAGCTGAAGTTAATGACTGCTACCACAAATAAAGTTATTGCGTGTACAGTGCTACAGAAATTTCGTGTCAAGTTTATGACGTTATTCAGAATCAAACGAACTGGAAGAAAAAGGCTTAGCCTATAACTAGGGATCCGAAAATTTCGTGAATCTGCTTCAAACTCTTATGCACGTTCAATACTTTAATGACTGAGTTACCGTTTATGAAACACTTGTTTCAGGACCTGCATGAAATACTCACAGACTCTCACGCTACCTTGTCACATGTACAACTGTACACTCACTGGAACAGCAGACAATGTACAAGTAGCTAAGGATATAGTGCACACAGGACTGTGGCAATTCAAAGTTTGCCGCGCGGGTGTGTTCCTATTTCAAGTCCTACACTTATATTTTAAGACTTACTGTCTCGTAACTGAAGATGGTTTTAATTTTTTCTTCCCTTATAGGGATATGTTAAAAAGTGTGTGTGTGTGTGCGATGTACAATAATTTTAAATAATACGTTATAAAATAATGCAGTTACCGATTAATGTATCATAGATGTGAGTTGGCAAGAAGACTACACTTGAGTTTAGAGGTGAGGGTGAGGCGTGATGCACGTATCTGTGCCGCCCTTAGTACTTGTACACCTCAGACCTCCACCCTGGCAACCATCTTAAAGAGTGCGTGGTAGATAAATAAACGCTGAAAACATAAATAGATTTCTACGCTTTCTTCGAAGCCAATATGGATAAAATACCCAATGACAATCCTAGATAATGACATTTGCCAATTTTATGAATAAATATTTATCCAGAATTACTAACTCATTACGCGTAATCTCTCGCGCCGCAGTTAAATGTACGAGGTTACGGCGTCAGAGATTGTGCCTCAGAAGTTCTTAACACTAGAAACAATTTTTTAAACGTTGGCAAAAGCTATTGTCTAGGATTGCTATTGTTTATTTTTCGCACATTGGCTGCAAGAAACCTACAGTTGTATATTAATGATTTTAGCGTTGAATTATGTACTACGCCCTCTTAAGGAGCCTCCTCGTGTAATAAATCTCCACAAATTCAAGATGCTGTGTTAATATATACCGTAACATAATTTACCGTCGAAATAATTTTTGAAGCAAAAACAGAAGTAGTATCTTTGTCACTAGAGTCGAAGTTGTGATAGGGGAATATCAGTACGGTTATAAAATATCAAGATTTTAACGAATTAGTATAATATAATAATACATATACTTCGGTTATACGAATAATTTACGTATTATAACCTACGGGCATCCTCAGTGTAACAATGTATACAAACCCTACATTGACTGAGTTTTTTGCGAGAAAATCGACTTACACCTAAGCTTAGTTTTCATATTTTCAGCATTTTTTTCTCATGTACACTCACATATACTTTCAGTGTTTTTCTCATGTACACTCACATATACTTTCAGCATTTTTATCATGTACACTCACATATACTTTCAGCATTTTTCTCATGTGTACACTCACATATACTTTCAGTATTTTTCTCATGTACACTCACATATACTTTCAGTATTTTTCTCGTGTACACTAACATATACTTTCAGCATTTTTCTCATGTACACTCACATATACTTTCAGTATTTTTCTCATGTACCCTCACATATAATTTCAGTATTTTTCTCATGTACGCTCACGTATACTTTCAGAATTTTTCTCATGTACACTCACATATACTTTCAGTATTTATCTCATGTACGCTCACATATAATTTCAGCATTTTTCTCATGTACACTCACATATACTTTCAGTATTTTTCTCATGCACACTCACAAATACTTTCAGTATTTTTCTCACGTACACTCACATATACTTGCAGCATTTATCTCATGTACACTCACATATGCTTTCAGCATTTTTCTCATGTACACTCACATATACTTTCAGTATTTTTCTCATGTACACTCTCATATACTTTCAACATTGTTCTCATGTACACTCACATATACTTTCAGTAATTTTCTCATGCACACTCACATGTACTTTCAGTATTTTTCTCATGCACATTCACGTATACTTTCAATATTTTTCTTGTGTACACGCACATATAATTTCAGTATTTTTTTCATGTACACTCACATATACTTTCAGCATTTTTCTCATGTACACTTACATATACTTTCAGTATTTTTCTCATGCACACTCACATATACTTTCAATATTTTTCTCGTGTACACGCACATATACTTTCAGTATTTTACTCATGTACACTCACATATACTTTCAGCACTTTTCTCATGTACGCTCACATATACTTCTCCTCCGGTGATTGGCCTCATTGTATTCCGCAGCTCAGGATGTCTTCTCACACTAGAACACGCCCAGCTGTGTGTCAAGGTGTGTGCAGTCGACGGCTTGCCTCGCTCTCATGTATATAGTAACGCTGCTAAAGGCTGGAGGAGGTTGGGTAGAGAGAGAGAGAGAGAGAGAGAGAGAGAGAGAGAGAGGCCAGACACATGGGTCGATGAGAGGGCAGAGCGCACGCTCGACGCGACCTACACCACGGACTGCAACCTGGGGGGACGCCTCGTTCCGGGCAGACGATGTCTGAGGCTTGTCGCGTCCACTACACACGTAGCTTGTTCGTCTCTACCTACTCCATAGACATAGCTCCAGGTAGTGTAGTGGCATAGCAGTTATCTAGACGCGACCTACACCACGGACTGCAACCTGGGGGGACGCCTCGTCCCGGGCAGACGATGTCTGAGGCTTGTCGCGTCCACTACACACGTAGCTTGTTCGTCTCTACCTACTCCATAGACATAGCTCCAGGTAGTGTAGTGGCATAGCATTTATCTAGTCGCGGCCTTTCCTGCCAACCATGATCGTGTTAAATAGTGGCACGGCCTTATCTGGGACTTCAGTCGAGAACCTCTTTTTTCGGAAGCCGGCACGCAACTAATGATGCATCCTAGGTCGTCCACTACACGTGGCTCCCCCCGGCCCCCATCCATTTGAATATTTCTTGGAATACTATAATGATCTGGCCAGCGCAACTGAGGCAAGAGGTTACAAGCGCACCTCCTGGACTGAGATCCGATTGTCAGTTAGGCGCCAGTCTATGGTGCGAGAGGTCCTGGGTTCGTATCTCGGCTCCGGGAGTGGATGCTGTGTTGTCCTTCACCTCACTTCACCTTCATCGGCTCTTAAGACGTCTTAATTAAAGGGCCTTGAAACCCTCTCACGTCACCTCGTGGTTGTCGTCGGTGCGTGCATGTTGAAGAGAGACGCGTGCACGCGTGTTGCATCATGAGAGGTGAATGTCGCGGTCCCAACCAGGTGTGCCGTGATGTCACTTCCCCCGGGTAGGAGGATATTACCCTACTGGTGGGGGGAGGGGGAACTCTACCACGACAACAATAGCGATAAAAGCCCCCTTAAATACCCCCTCCGCGATAGCATTCAATGTAAATGAGATCTGCGCCGACATTGTGCCGGCTGGGCGGGCAAATACACATTATGTTATGATTATTTCGAGCGGCACATTGTTTATGGACGTCGCAGGGATAAAAGTGCAGCATCATCGCGCCACAGCGCATACGAATGAGGCTCTGCGTCCAGGGTAATGTATGCGAGGTGGGCGTGGCACGCTTGTTTTTTTCTTCCCTTCGTCGAGGACGCGAGTCCACATTCCCGACGACACTAGGGGGGAGGGGCAACTCGTCGGGGTCGCCGAACCACATGGAGCCTTCCGCATCGACACTTCTAGGAAGGCGACCTTCACTTCTCTCGAGCTGTGCCTCGTCAGGCGCCGACACGATGCGAGAATGTCTCTGTGTTGTCCTGCTCGAGTGCCAGGTGCCTCACGAGGCAGGGAAATTCGTAGACTGTCGTGATGGTCGGGCTGTCTCGAGATCCTTACTCAGGATGTCAGTAGCTTCACACACTCTCTTCTTCTGTCCGTACTCAGCTGTTACATCCACCGACCTTTTGTCTATCTACACAGCAGGCGCTTACGAGAATCGTACTCGATCTACTCGATAAGGTAGACATTATCTAAAACCGTTCAAGAACCTTGTGCGAGTACAGTCTACCGGCCGTCAACTTCTCCAAGTATTCAACTCGATCTCTTCACAGGACCAACTCAGGTATGCCCTACTCAGGAGCAAGGTATATAGCCGCGGGCAGATGGGAAACTGGAGCGTACGTGTAACATGTAAACTATTATAACACAAGCTCCCACGTGTGCACACAAAATGAAATAATGCTGTAATTCGCTTCAGTGCATTTCAACAAATAGACGATGTCGAAATGTAGTATTTTTGTTGTATGAAAAGTCTGGAAGTGTTTATCAAGTAAAAATGTCGCCAAAGTAACGCAATGCGTGTATGGAATACATAGTATAAAATTATTATTATTTTTACGCCACCCGAACATATACATTTTAAACATTTATAATTTAGTTTCATATATTAAACTCTCGACCAATGCAAAACGTAGTGGTTAAGTGCCTTTTTGCAATCCATTTTCCTATGTAAATTTTCTGAGGTTAACTAAGACATTTTTGTACCCTATATGTCACTAGTACTCAATGGTAATGCCATATACGTATATTGTACCAGTACAAAATGATTTTCTGCAGTATCTGAACTTGGTATATTAATACAGGTCTTCTAGACTGAAGTATACCGCGTCTTCAGATTTTGCCACATTTTTTAAGTATGCCACCAAGTAACTAATCTTCTAATATATTGTACATTCGAAAAAATAACCCGTTTAACGTTCAACTACTGAGTAGATCCGACCACGTGTCCAGTTCTACCGAGTAGAGTAGTTTAAGTAAGTGGTGCACTTTAACTATTTACATGGCATCGTAACATGCAAACTCTGGCTTTGACGCACAGTTGTGAGGAAACTATGGAATCTAGAATGTTTTCGGTAAAGGATACTGTACTCACAAGCATCGTCTACAAAGCGAACGTAATTTCGTTAAAATTTACAATTTTGATATTAAACACACTTGAACGCCCTGAAGTCTCGTTCGCATGACCTATGTTTCTCGTTAATGATAAATAGCGCATGGGGAATGTGGCCGAGGGCAGGGTATCGTACCTCGAGTGCAGACTTTTGACTGGACGCACGTAGGCATGTGCATATCCTGATGGGTGACATGAAATGAAGACCTATGATGGAGAAGTGACGGAATGAGAAAGGCGGGGGAAACGGGAGATCCCCGAGAAAAACCCGCTAATGGCGTTGTCCGCCGCATTTCCCTCGTGAGAAAAATCCGCGCGGGCTGAACCCGCGGGGGATGGAACCCTGTGGAAGCCGAGCGATCTGACCACTCCGACACCGCGGCCCCCATTTTTCGTTGCCTCCAGCGGATAAAACAGCATTTCTCGAGGACTTGTATAAACGGGTGAGAGACAAGCGTAATTGGCTGGTTGAGCTCCAATTATTGATTATTGTGTCTGAACTTGCGACGTGCTCACGTCTTCCTAACGCACGTCTTGTGAATTATTAATGCCTACGCCTTGGTTAGATGATGAGGGGATGTCACCGTATCTGATTGCTGGCTATTATCCCTCGCTGGAAACATGCGGTGTATCTGCACCTCGTGTTGTAGGCTCCATCTTTCCTTGTGCTCTGTATCCAGTCGCCTGTTCATGACCCGTGTCGCTAATTACGCTGCATTTGTCATATCTTCCCAATTAAAAAATTGCCAAGTTATATTAAAAAATATTTCAATAGTGACATAACTAATTACCTAATCGTTCAATACGCACGTTGTGAGATACTTCTTTCTCGCCGTGTAATATAGACTTAAGGGGGCCGCCTACCTCACGCTACAAATACGTTGCAGTGTGTTGGTAAACGGGTTTTTTTCTACGCAAATATTCCACGTGTGCACATTGTGCCAACGTACGAAACGAAAACAAACTTAAGACAAAGTCGGAAGTTCATTGTTAAAAACACCATGCTTATTAAATGATGTATTGGAAACTCAGATTGCGACCTGCACTAAACTTGGTTGCAGACTTTCCACCAATAATATTATATGGTCACCCCTTAATGTCCCATAGTAAAAACCGTTCGGCTGGAAGCTTGCACGCTAGTTCAGCGCTTGGATCTCGTGGAAGGTACAGTGTCGAACGTAGGACGGGAATATTCAGTCGTCAATAAAATCTGAACTACCGTAAAGTGGGTATACTTTGCACCACCAAAAATATTTGTTTCTATGTCGTTTGGTGAAATAAAGACACATCACGACTGGGTATCTAAACAATTATAATTCAATACCATCTAATACAATCGCTTGTCTTTCAACTATCAGCATAGAACATATATTTTTTTGTGGTGCAAAGTTACACATGCTGGTACAAAGTATACCCAGTTTACGGTACTCATCAAAGTTCAATGAGATTTTTTAGTCGAGTAGGTATTTTATCAGCGGACGTTTATTTATATAGATATAGTACTATGCGGTAGTATGCTTTACTTTCGAGTAAACAATTAAATTTTGATTTTGTGAAAATAAGGGCTTGAATTCACAAAATTTACAAAAATTAAAAACTGTCATTTTTATAATTTTTAATATAATATCTAGATCTCTCTAACAACCGAATTTCATAAATTCTCGATTTTTTATTTGAAAATAATTTTACTATCCGAAAATCTGTGCGCGAGTGTTTTAAGAGCTTGTTCCCGAGTTTTTTTCAGACTGGTGTCAATAACTCAAATATTTTTTAACCAAAAGTTTTGAAAAAATTTAAGTCCATGTGCAATCACACGATGCACAATAGTGGACGCGTTTTTTAAAATAATGTACCATTCGCCAGCAAAAAAATTATTTCCTTAATTTTTGCTTATTTTCACGACGAAAAACGTGGTACTTTGGGTAATGAAATCTAAAAAACCGTTCAGTATAATTCTACAAAAATATTCAGCTACAAATTCTAACATATAAGTGTCAAAACTATGCAGCGAAATTTTGATATGAGTATTAGGTAGCAATTTAAAAAAATATTTCCGAAATCACTGCAAAACTCCGTAACAAGGCCTTAAGGCCGACTCTTGCTTGCTCTCCACTTACCTGGTCGCCACTATGCACGAGGTGCTGTGGTAGGTTCCCACCACGGGAATAAAGGCAGGGAGGGGGATAGGAAGGAAGAAGCAGGCAGACACTGGAGCTGATGAAGGAGAGGAGAAGAGAGAAGATGAGAGTATAAAGAAGCGTGGGCACGGCCAGCTTGGAGGGACGGCCCGTCACGACGAGGGCCGGCTCGTGTGTTCCAGATGAGAACCCCCCTCCCCCTGCCACACAAACACCGGTATTAAAACTCGCGTAATGACGGGCCTTGGCAGGGCGGGCCCCCATACCAACCCCCTCCCCCCACCTTCTATCTCTCTACAGTTCCCCGCCATACAACATCGCTGACCACTGCACGGGAGCTGTCCACTGTTGCCAACTAACAGTCTCCGTTCTAAATGAAAAAGTAGATCGCAGGGTAAATAGAGAGACTCTGAAAGAAACAAAAACATTTCCAAGTGGTTTATAGTATATTAACAAGTTGTACTTTAAATAACTCTGTTTATTCTGCTACAATTCGGTTCATACTTGCAAAGTCTTCAAACATTTCTCAGAAAACACATTGTTGAAACAAACATTTAAACGGCAATAATATGATATGTGTTTCAAAACAGGGATAAAGGGAATTCTTCTGTGTGTGTACACTTTACAGTGTATTTGCATTTCTTGTGTTTGATATTCTTCAGTCTATTCATATTATTGAAAATAAATGTTTAAATCTTAATATTTTTTAACTATGTGATAGTAGTAATATTTTCCTTTGTTATTAATGACGCAGAGGGTGTTTCTTGATGGCCTGGTTAACTACAATGTCTGATCATGAATCGCCTTGCTAATATTTAGTGCCATCCTTAGAGGAAGTTAGTTGGTACTCCTGTACACCATCCACCACTGATTACATTAAAAACACTCAAAAGCGTTTTCTACATATGATCGAGTGTAGCTCTAATTACAATACCGTGAAAGTGTATCTATCACAGAAGAAAATACTCCGCCTATGTTTACCAGCCAATTGGAACTGATTCGTAGAAAAAGACATTTTTGTAACAAGTATCATGTGGGAAATAAAAAACAGCATTTGTTTGCTTTTATTCTGCTAAGAAATAAATTACATTGGCGGTTAATGTTCAGGGCAGCACGCTAACGCTATATGGGCTCAACAAAATGCCCTTGTAACCGCAGCGCATACTGACAAATTAGGGATGTATGTATGTACGGTAAACATTAGTGGACAGGAGAGGGAATATTTTTCGTTACCGGAAAATTCAAGGGAGAGGTGTTCAACTTATCGAAATATTCAGTTTCGCTGTTCTTTCAACTGTGTTAACCAACTTCCAGATTTTAAAAACGTGTGTTTTGACTATGTAAATTTTACGTTAGATATTGATTTTGATGTGGTAGAAACTAGTCTTGTTAATAGCTTAAACATTATTGTTATTATTTGTTATAATAAGGAATTTAATTGGTTTAATAGTATGTTTTCAGTACTTGTTGGAGGAGTTTACGATTTAATACTATACACATTTATTTTTTTTAATGATAATATTAACCTGACTTCAGAGCTGCCTGCTTAGAAGGTAGGTCACAAATACCACATGGCTCAGCATGATAGAGCTTCCTAGTTAAGTTGGCGACGATGTAGCCGTACAAGAATGACCACGGTACTCGAGAGGAAGAAAGTAGATTGGCGGTGCTATTGTTGGCGGACCTGCGGTGTAAAGCAGCGCTGAGTTGGTGCGCGTGCTGCCGTATAAACAGCCCCCCCCCCCTTGCCCCTGCCGCGGCATTGACTCCGGGGTTAATGGCGGGCATAAATCTGGCGGCGAGGCGAAGCAGAGTCGCTGCTGATGAAGTCTGGGAGATGTGTGGCCGGGAGTTCATCAGGTACGCCCTGCCCTGCCTTCGTGACTCTGCACTACTCTGCCCTTGTAAACATTTGTTACCAACACCTTGTAAACATTTGGTACCGCCACCCCAGCTCCGTGCCGCTCAGTAAACAACGCATCATTTAAAACATTAATTGTAAACCTAATATTTTCTCGTTTATTAACACTCGGAGAAATGATTTGCTGTGTGTTGTGCAAAATTTGTTTGGCAGAAACAAATGAATTGTTTATTTGAAGTGTTTAGTAACTGAGTTTAAAGACTTTAAAATGTGAATTCCTCAAATACATTTCCAAAAATTGACATAACTAACTCTTTTTTTATTACAGTTTAAATAGTAACAGCCCCGATTTTTGTATGAAAAGTATTGTCTTGTGTATGAATCGTGCAGCAGACTTCAACGCTGTCATTATTATGACTAGTAAAATTAAAGTACAGATCGTACCTTAGTAGTAATATGACGAAACACCCTGTGTAGGCTATATTACTTTTTAAATAAGAGAATGTAAATCATTCGGTAAGGTTAGGTTGGCATAAATATTGGTTTTTAGGTGCGTTTACTTTCGTTTCGAAGTGTTTATGAAAATGAAAACTACACATCATATTTAAAATCGCATTATTTATTTGTAGATATGGGAAAAAGTCGCGAGTTCTCTGACATGTAGGCTAGGCTGCAAGAATATATGTTAACTGAAGCAGACATCAGATGCTCATTAGCTGCTTGCTGTTAAAGTGATGTATATCTGCATTATGTATATATTTATTATTGGGTCAGCGACTTACACGAGATGTCAAATAAGTCAGAGGCCAATTGCGAAAGTGACACAAACTTACAGTTGTTGGAATTCCAGCTTGTGCACAAAATATAACAAGAATTTTTCAGGTCTCTAATTACTATACCAATTACCACCTTACAGCACTTCCAACTAAAATGTGGTTCTCGAGATAAACTTCCAACAAAATCAGTTCGATCAAGTTCCGTATTTTGTCCAGCAAATAAAATACTTCGTTAGCTAAAGTACAAGAAAAACTTTTTTTTGGCTGCATACACACTACAACTGTGTTTTGTTTGATGCGATCGTTGTGTGCATAAAGGAAACACTCGCCTAGTATTTTGGAGGATCCGGATTCGATCCCAGGCTCCGACCTTTCTATTTTCCGTTTTCAGGGTTTTACGAAATCACTCCAGGCGAATGATAGAATGGTTCCTTAACAAAGGCCATGGCTGACTCCTGTACCATCTCTTGTCATTGTATAATGTTGTATGTCACTGTCTCTAACGACCTCACTGACGATCAGACACGAACCCTACTTACCTTATCTTATCTGACTATCCATACTAAAACACTAAATAATGTTTTACACTAATGGCACTTGGTACAATGACGTGAGTTGGGACTGCCTACCTGCGCTTCAAATTAGTTGCAGCGAGTTTCGATTATTCTTTTTTGCCAAATTATTTAACGCACGTTATATTTGTATATCTACTAAAAGAATACGCACTTCAAGCTATATGTCGCTATAGTTTTAAAAATTCGGGACGTTTATTATCATTTTCGAGCCCCTCAAAATGGCCAAAAACGGGTTTTGCAGACTGCCGTAGCTGGAAAAAAAAACAACCGGATTAAAAAAACACAACTAATATAGAAACAAGCGTCAGATTTGAACTATGCGGCTCACAAATAAAATATTGTGGTCATATCTTCAAGTCCCATAGGGATGGATGATAGTAAAGCACTGCACGCCAGCTGAGTACAGGCGCTAATGTGTTACATATGTCGGTCAACGGCAACTATATACCATTCCTGCTTCACACACACACACGCAGCATATGTAGAGAAAAGCGGTGCGATAAGTGTCAGACTGTCACGCTCGACAAGTAGCGTACAGCCTGTACTCACTGAACATCAAACTTGCGAGCAAGGTTTCTGTTGTAGTCTTCTTCTGTGGGTTTAGAGCGCTGACCCTAACATTTTATTTCTGGATAGTACGAAGTTAAGGTCAACACATGCCTCTCGCTTTACGAATTCAGTTGGTTGTATTTTTGGAGTTGCTCCAGTCTAGAAAAGACGTTTTCAGCCATTACAGAGGCCAGATAATTATGTTTCAACAAGCGCGCTGAATTTTTTTAAACATGGAAGCATAGTTTCAAGTGTGCGTTCTTTTCGTGGATACACATAATATGGATAAGTTAAGCAGTTTCGCGTAAAAAAACAATACGCATGACACGCTGCAACGTTGACCATGAGCCAGTCGAGGATCCTCTCAAGGAAACATCCCAGCATTCGCCTGGAGCGACGTTAGGAAATCATGGAAATCCGAAATCAGGACGGCCGAAGCCGGGGATCGAACCCGGGGCCTCCTGAATGTGTGTTCATATTGTTACCGTTGCGTCATCTTGCTCTTTGCTTGCGCGAAACTAGAACATTTGATTTAAATAATGCTTAAGACATTTTGTATGGTACAACATTTATTGTAAAAATGTTCAAAAATGTAATTGAATAAAATAAAGACGAAAATATTTTTCTCGTAATTCCATTTTTTTTTTATTAATTGGAAGCTACCAACACTTTAAATTTATTTCATGTTTTCTAGCCACCACGTGTGTAGTAACATCTTTTTTCTCCGTTAGCAGGGGTCCGCGGTGGCGGAATGGCCTGACCATTCGCCTCCCACCAAGGCGATCCGGGTTCGATTCTCGGCGGGATCGGTCCGCGCAGTTTCGCATGTGGGAATCTTGCCGTTGGTAGGTGTGTTTTCTCGGGGATATCCCGCTTCTCCTGCCCTTTCATTTCGGCGCTGCTCCATACTCACCTGATGTCACGCCTCACCAGAGCTAAAGACCTCTATGTTGAGCGCTGGCCAAAATCTCTCACTCACTCACTCACCGTTAGCAGTTGTTTAAGTCGTAAATGTGAACACGCCCATACATACCAAACACTCTAAACTCAGAAATAATGTGTTGGCATTTGACAACACTAAATGCGGTCGCTGTGAAACGCGATACACAGCAGGTCAAGATCTGAGTGTGTTCACTACTCGAGGGAGGCATGTCTCATGACATGAGAATGTTTTACCCTTTCTTCTCCTGTAGCATGTGACGTGCGAGTGTCCCCCCTACCCACTCCCAGTTTTCACCATCCATGGACCTCTTCCCATCCAACAGTCTTGGGGCACCTGCTCGAAGGAATTCATCTACCTCTGAGGCCGTGAAGTTGGTCGTAAATCTTGAAATTTGACAGCGACAATTTCCTTGTGGATTCACGGGTCAGGAGAAAAAACAAGGCCACGGAATTCAAGCTCAAACTACCCTTCACTTTTATTATCGTCGTATTTCTTAAGCAAGATTGGTTGGCTGAAATACTCTTCGGCCTTCACAGAAAATTGTGTTTTTTTTAATTAAAAAAAAATGTTAATGAGGAGGAATAAGGGGAACAAGGGCCCGAAACTTGTAATTATTTACCGTGAAATATATATGTAGAATTTTAATTGAAGAAAGTTGAAGTCTAGTACGAATTTATTTTATAATAACCATAGTCAGTATCGGCCTCTTCAGGTGCTTGTATTGTTTGTTGTTAACAAGTACCTACAGCTCTTAAAAATTACAGCGATTGAAAAGCTGCGCCCAACCCGTCATTACATTCAATAAAGTAATTCCTAGGCGCGTTTGGGAATCATCCGAGAAAAAAGTTCCTGAAATGACTTTAAGAACGCATGTTTACTTTTATTTACACGTGTTTAAGTGTCGTGAAAGTTTACCACCTTCCTACCTACAAACAGGGTCGGCATGGATGAAGAGACAGGCAATAAGCTGCTCTACATACCTGTTGTAATTGCTATGTCCCGTACAACGAATAAGGTGAGGTGAGACAGGGATGGGGCAGCGGCGGAATAAGGAAGGGTAAGTAAAAGGAAACCCCAGGAAAAATTCCCTACATCTTTGTTGCTTACCACGTGAGAATTCCGGCCCGAAAAAATTCCTGTCCAGCGCAACCTGATGTCGAACCAGCGACCGTATAACGAGGTCATTTATGTTTCACTCAGTTTTAACCTACACTCTGTATCAGTGCAGTTAGCCAGATCCACCAATGAAGTGGTGGCTTTATACAAGATCGCGGGAAACCTGTTTTCGCAGGGCATTTCAGCTGCGCACAAAGTCATAATTCTTGCAATAATTAAAAGGAAACGTTCATAAGACTTTTAAGTTTGGTTAAGTATTATTTTTGCTATGTGGACTATGTGCTATGTGGACTACAATTATCTAAAGCACTTTTTTCTTTTGTTAAATAACAATCTAAAATTGTATGAATTTGATCTTAATACTTAGGATACTTAGTAAAACATCTTTTAAATAACTCTAACATAATTGTACTATATATGATCTCTTTAAAGTCCCAAAAAATATTTCTCTCAAAAGCGTTATAAATGGAAGATCATGATCTTGTATGAGTTGTTGCAGTCCTGCCAAAAGTAACGAGACTTCAAACTCTCTATTGTGACATATCATTTCCTAGGTTCGTAATGTTGGTAGATTAGGCACCAATCACGACATGATACAAATTTGTTTACTAACTTTGCATGAAACTGTTGAATATGACTGTACTGGAAAACTATATTTTTATGAGTTTTAATTTTTGTAACGCTTGATTATGAGACCATGAAAGTTGTCGTTTGGTACTGGTACTGCTTATAGATGCTGGTAATTTGGTCCCTCACAGTAGATTCTGCATGTTAATAACTACTTATGGGACAACTGTTATTAGTTTCTTATAGGTGCCCAAATATAAGACAAAATTTACAGTACAAATAGTGAAATGTATAACTCAGTAGAACTAAAAATGACTTGCAGTGTGATTCATACAAGTAGCTGTCAGATCTTACTGAAGTTATTTGAAACACAGTACACACACATATATGATACACCGACAGACTATTCAAACACAACATAAATGTATTATGAACTCCTATGTCAGTGGCGTCTCCCGTCTTAACCTTCTGCCCTAATCCCTACATTTCGCCCGGGGCTTCGCAGCATTTCCCACAAAGACTTAACAAAATCCTATGGCTTCTTGCATTTTTCACCAAAGTCACTAGAAGAGAATCCAGTCACATGCAAGAATAGTATTACTTCATGTATAAAATAACCGCCTGAACCTAATTCACGAAAATATTGTACTACAAAATAATTACCTAGGTTAACGGTTTAATTATTTTGAAGTATTTTCGCATTCGGTGTTAACTGGAGCAAAATCTGAGTCGTCCGTTATTACCTTTTTAACCGAACTTTAAATATCAGTGTGCCCTGAGACCATCGAATTTATTTTTGTTTAGGTCAGTAATACGTTTGAAAGCAGTAAAAGCGCAATACTCGCCTGTCGCAGTGTGTCAAGTGTGTCAAATATATAATTTCACATGTGTTAGTTTAGTAGACGTTACTATAGTACCTACATAATCGTCTTATGAGAAATCTTGGTAGTACTGTCGGAGTCAAAATTTGCATTTTACAGCTCCATTCCCCTAACGAAGACCTACCGGTACGGACTCCTGAAATTAAACAAGGAACACTGAAATTATTTCACGGTCTGCATGCTGAACGCAATAAAACATAAGTAATTTTAAAATAAATACCTATGTTACAACCTTTGACATGCAACGTGTGACGTCTAATTTCAAGGTTTATGTTGCCGCAACATGCATGTTACGGGAGTACCATGAATGTTCTAATGTGATGATAATGTAATCACTAGTAGCGTCTACAAAACTAACACTATTTCGTACAAATACAAACTTATGTGTGTTTCACACTTGAACTCCCTGTAAGGTGCTTGTGCAGCTGACGCATGAACGATGCTGTATCGTGCCGCGCCTACTCTTTCCACACGAAACAGACAAACTTATTCTCTATATGTTTACCTACGAAAACAACAAAATGTTAAAACTAGGCCTCTATCATTTTAAAAATGCAACATGCTTATTAGAAACCCTTTTTTGGGGCTCCTCAAATGGCAAAAATTGCTTTTTTAAATAGTTATAACTTCAAGTATACCACCCAGGTTCGTAAAACACAACGTTGAAAGCATCGTTGGACTTAACTACAGTTTTTCCATAAATAAAATTGTAGGAGCGCCGTTCAAGTTTCATAGGGAAAATAGTAGTATGAAAACACTGTACACCAGCTTGGCGCCGCGAATATAAGCGATGCTGTTACCATTGAGTGTGGAAAGCTGAACTTTATCTCTTCACTGTCTCCGCACAAACGTGTAAAATTACATCCGGTGTATAGCCCTCGTGGGGGGGGGGGGGGGGGGGGGGTTGTTGGTAATTTTACTGTATTTTCAGTTTTTGAGCCATATCATTTATTCAAATTGTATTATCAAAATAATCTCTTCGACAAAGCATAATATTATTGGTAAACTACTTGCCATAAATAATAGTGGAATATTTAATTAATTTTAAATGCATAATCATTGCGAGAGAATCGTTTGAATTTATCCTGTAATTCTCTTACAACGATTCTGCACGAGAAATTAATGAAATATTCCATTATTATGTATGCCAAGTGGATTACCAAGACTATATCCTATGCTTTGCGGAAGGGAACATTTTGATAATACAATTTCAATAAATCATATGGCTCAAAAACGGAAAATATAAAAATAAATTGTCTAACACTCCCCCCCTTAAGGAAACGTTACAAAAGTTGATTGACGTGATTAGATAACGATTGAAGCCGATATGTCTAGCTGGGACTCTATAGTTATATTAATGGACATGTGCACAAAATTGATATGAATTCGTCGAGTTCTGTTGAATTCATAAGTTTATAAAACTCGTGTTAAATATTTCTTAACACATAGCCTAAAAATGTACATACGTTTGCACATTCCCGGGAAACATGATGGATATAGATGATGGTTTATCGCGGGAAAAGTTGACTGTTTGACGGATTTCAATACACGTCCAGCTTACCAGAAGATTACTGGCTTCAGCTTGTACGTGGAGCTGTTGCCCTATTTGACTGAGCCAATAAGAATCCCGATATTGTAATATTGGATGCCTGGTATTGGTCTGCAGACAGCTATGTTGTGTCAGTGTTTTCAAGGCTATCTTGGCACAAAACATTTTCGCGATGTACCATCATCTCTAATGATGGATTGTTTGGATTAATTTCCGAGAAATGTAAAACTATAGCTTACTCGGCGATCTCCCTGCTCTGAACGACTTTGGCGAAACGTGGGGATCCTCATTGAGTAATGTCATGTAGTCGCCATAACAGGCGCAGCTGCAGATACTGAAGAGCAAAATAGAAAGACTTGTTATACAGTATTTTATTAAACCATACACTCTAAAATAGTTTGTATATTTGGCACACGTGCGTATTGGAGCACTAAGAAAGTATAATTGTTTCCCAGACATCCATGGTAGTACTCCTAAACTTGTTTATAAAACAGCCGAAAATATACCACAGTTACCAGACTTGTATTATTGCAAGTGTAAATGTTTGCATATTTACAAGGCGTAAGTATGGTAACAGTCCCATACAGCGTTTAGGTTAATTACTTCCTAAACATTTTAGGAAGATTTTTCACAGTGATACTGCTAACCTTTCTACGGTTGTCTCTCTCCCTCCTTTCCACGTCTATGTGATAGTTTAGTTTACGTTCCTTTAGATGACTTTCTTTGATTTATATTAGTTTCAAATGCCAAGAAACCTGTGCTCTTAATCGAAACATAGTTTTGCACCGAGCGGATTATTGCTATAGTTACCATAAAGTATGTTAAAATAGGGACATCAGTAGTGTTAGGTTGTCGGTACTGTATGTTTTGTTTATACAATGATTTGTTCTGTAAAAGTACGAAGAGCATCTTACAGAACTGAAGTATGGCAACTACAACAATACTCTTCTGTCAGTGTGTTAAGTCAAGAGACTACAGTAAAACACACTAATATGGCGCTGCAACTCCTAGTGTCTTCACAGAACCACGCGTCGTACAGCACGGCTGGACCACTCGCCTCCCACCAAGGCGATCCGGGTTCGATTCCCGGCGGGGTCGGTCTCCAGATTTTCGCATGTGGGCATAGTGCTGGAAGATGCCGCTGGCCGGCGGGTTTTCTCGGGGATATCCCGTTACCCGCGCCCCTTCATTCCGGCTCTACTCCACGCATCATGTCTCCCTTCATTAGGGCTACCTATAGGTCGTTCGTAATAAAGTGAGAACTAAGAATCTAACCTTTGATGAAAAATATCACTAGCCGTTAAAACGTATGCTACGGTTCTTATTTAAGGCCATGATCTTTCATTTATTTCAAACAATTGCAAATAACTCAAATATTTTTTAACCAAATGCTTTGAAAAAAATTTTAGACTGTGTACAGTCCTACGATACACAATTTTGCCTGAGCAATTTTTAAAAATAATGTACTATTTGCTAGCAAAACATTATTTTGCTTCATTTTAGCTTATTTTGACAACAAAATATGTGATATTTCAGGGGCAAAAATCTAAAAATTCTTTTGGTGTATTGCAACAGAAAAGTTAAGATAAATACGATTATATATACGTGTTAAAACTGCCAGAATGAATATTTGATATGTGTATTAATTTGCGTTAAAAAAAATATTTTCGAAACCACTGCAAGACTAAAGAGCGAGGCCTTAATTTCTATTCCTTTTTGCTTCTAGTCTGTGTCTTCTATGATTAAAGTTAATAACTAATATAATGATGATGTCTCCAGCTGGCTAAAGAAAACACACACATTTCTGACTGAAAAACAAGTGCCGACGAACCCACGCACATCGGGTTGCAGATTTCGATGACAAACTACTTTGACTGTATGATAGCGAAACAATTAAGTACTTTCTCCAGTGTGCGAAATGGATAATTGACGGAGTTGATTTGCTGGGAAAACGGCCGCGACTATCCGGAAATCCAATCGACTGGTGACACCTAGATACGCTGCCCACCGCCCCTCAGTTTGACGACGAAGAAATTATCACTCTCCCACCGTGGCTAAATACGTGTCACTTGTTTGTTTACATATTCGCGTCTCTCCCAGCATCCCGCATACTCCTCTCAGTCTTGTGTCTCTTCCCCGCCTCCGAGCACAAGGAGGTGACGAAGTTGCTCTCAGCCAATCAGAGAGAGGCACTCTGCCGCCCGCGAATGCGTGAGTCCGCTATTAAAGGCCTACGTATTTATTACACAAAAGTTTTACATTTTAACATCATTAAATTACTTAAATAACTTTCTGAATATTGAATACTATTGGCTTGTCTTAATTAATGTGTGTATTGCATTAAGTGCCTAGTCACCAGTAAGCCTTGGTAGGAGGGGGGAGAAAGAGCGGGTAGAGAGAGAGAGAGAGAGAGAAAGAGTGAGAAGCAGAAGAAGTTTAGAACGGCGGGAGGGGGGGGGGGGAGCGCAATGGCTAGCCCACATGTGGCGTTGCAGCTGGCCTCCTATAGGTCGCCAGGTTGCCGGGTACTTACTCACAAAAACTATAATTAACATATGTGAACTTATGCTAATTGCGTTACCATATTTGATCAAGTGGCGTTTTGCAGGTTACATTGATACCAATCAAGACATATTTACTGTATGATTTATGATAGTTATAATTTTGTGTGTTTTTATAATTACTATGGAGGGCGTGTCATATACCCCTTGATGTTTGACGAGTACGTCGTACCTGTATATACCTATGACAACTACCTGGTAATAAATATTAGTGTTGATGCCTCTTAATTGAAACTATTGCATTTACAGAATAACACAATAAAATGTCTTAGAAAGTAGTTTATCATTACATTTTATATTATTTTCAAAATAGTCCCTTTACACATACAATTCAACGATAGCTTTAGTTACCTTACTGATTGTATGATTGACAACGAAATAATGCAATATAGTTCCTTCAATTTTCTATTTAAATACAACAAACTGAAACAGATGCAACCGAAATAGACATAATTGTGTTTATATATAAGTAATATACTTTATTTTATCAGACTGCATAGATTCCTACAGACTTCACAATTTATCGTACACGCGCAAAAATTAAGTTTTAAGTCCAGAGAGGTTGGACACTACGTCGTCAGCCGTCACGCGCGGAAATGTACGAATAGCTGAACATAGAACTGTAACAGAGCTTTTTTGAGTTCTCCCTTTATCCCGGACCGCCTGTACCTAGATGCCAAGTGCTGACCACATCCCTTCAGTCGTATAGTACGAGCCGTTGTCTAGGCGACAGTGAGGCAGTGCTGTGAGCGGGCAGTGATCATTGTGATACTACCACTAGTAGCCCTGCAAGCCTGGATCACGTGTGTCTGAAGCCCACACTCGTCTGTTATAAAAACTCGCCTAATGAATGTGTTCGTCCCCCGCAATTTATGTCCGGCTCACACGCACTCCACTATTACTTCTCGCCCGGGAATGAGGTGACTGTGGAATGGACTAGCCCTGTCAAGGACGCAGAAGTTTCGAGACGGCAGCCTTTGCGAGGAGATACGTGAAGACTCTTTCCCGAGTCCCGTCGAGGTACCAGGAACATTTGTAAAAAAATATTAACACACTCGGGAGTTTTTGTCTAAGATTCAAGATCGTCATCATATCAGGTTGCCGTATCTCGTGTGCATACTTAACATACACCACATATTTCCCTTCCCCTTCCCAATCTTAACCACCTTCAGTACAATCTCTGCCAGATTCAAGATAAAATCGTCCGGCGGGGTGGTTCTCATGTATATTTTATGTTCGGCATTTGAGGTTAACCCCGCGTACACATTTCAAAATTGTTTGAAACTGTCGCTGCTCGGAGCGATTATGCAAACTACACTGTGGCGATTGGAGATTCTTTAAACTGGTTTTGGTGAGGTGTTTCGTATGGTCGTCCCTCTGTGGTGTGTTTGGTAGGTTCTCGGTTATTGCAAGTCGGTGGGTTTATTATGGAAGGTTGTTTGATCATTTCGCGTAGTTTATAACGTGCAAAGTGATTTAAGCAAGCTTCGTTTCTTATTGAGGCTTAAGAGTAAATATAATATTATGGTGATGTGGACATAAACATTCTTGCAGCATGTTCTCTGCTTAAAAAAAAACAGTTTATGTTGTCAAAGATTTATAGCGGGTAGGTTTGATCGGTTACCCGATAATCCACTTTCGTCATTGGCAGGTTGTGATTGAACTGAGTGAATGAGACACATCCCTCGAGGCTCAATCTTTGTGTAGTTAAAACTGTCTAGAAACAACTGCGGAGTAAGCACACCACGCGAATGCTGGGCTGAATTGAATACGAAAATGTGAGTGGCAATATGTTGCTACGTTGACATTTTGTTGCTCAATGTGGCAACACTGTACGGAGATAGTCCCTTCTTGCGCTCCACGTGCCGGTAATATTTTATAAATACGTTAAGTGAACATAGAATCATGATTGGACTGCTCAGTATTTTAACCTGCGGCCATAGCACACAGGTCAGAACAGTAGTAGCAAGATATCTGTGAAGCGCAAGAAGGGACTAACTACAATGCTGTGTTGCCACATTGCGCGTGTAAAATGTCATCGTATAACATTTTGCTACTAACATTTTTGTCAAGTGCTTCCACAAGAACCAGACATGAGTAAAATACACGTGATATATTCCAAACAATGATCAACTATATGCAATAACATCAATTTTTATTCACTGTAGAGTATTGAAACCGAAAGTTTTAACAAATTCCAAGTTACTCCTTTTTGCTGCAGCCACACGTACGCTTACTGATCTCGAGCAAAGTTCTGAAATGTTTCACTCGACTATATACGCTGAATTCTAGGTTTTTGTAATTTTGTTGTCGCTGGACTTATTTTATTGATAAGTAACGAGAAAATTAGTTTTTCTCCTTGCGTAGAAACGATTGTCACGTCATGTACATGTTTTGACAACCCACACGCAGCTCAGTAAATTGCGTACGTTGAAGGAAGTGATAAGAACATATTAGCAACGCCTCTCTCAAGTTCTGAATGTGAACGAGTTTTGTTACAAGTCATCTTGCATCCCGTGAATAACTGTCAATAAGTTGGACAGTACCAACTGTTTATCACATTATTGTGGTTTAATAAGTGAACCTACGGGTATGTCGGTTACTGCACGAGACACATTTTCCCCCGTTAAATATCATGAATAGTGTGATACACGTTCACACCGTCTTCATACAGACGTATCACTACAAAGGACTTAACACATTTACAGGTTTGAATGTGTTACTTGCAAGCGGCTGGTAGATTTCCAAATTAATAGGCCAGAAGAAAAACATTGGGAAAATATGAATGCAAACGGATATTAAAAGCAGTAAATTTAACATGTATAGTTTGTTCTTACAATGAAGATTTCACCAGAACTGTACGAGAAAAGAATTTTTTTAACGCTCGCGAGCAAAGATAATTAATTTTGAAATTGCTACAGAAGAACAGTCTCTCTTATGTTGTAGATTATTTTCAGAAACATAAAATACTGCAAGTTTTGTTTAATCGATGTCGGGTTTTTTTCTGAATAGTTTTCCCTCGTTCAGTACTTTAGACTAGAAATTTTCCTTGTTTTGTCTCTGATCTCGTTTGGTGCTATTTTGCAGCCTAAGATAATACATGGCGTATGTATTTATTAAAAAATATTTTTGTAAGTGATAAGTTATTTTATTGTAATAGTGCATACACAGAAGTGAAAAAAATTCAACAAATCAGATACCACCAAGGCACACATCACTGCTTTGAGGCATGCTTTAGCAGAAGGACAAACAGATAAAATGTATGCCGCAAAAATAGTACGACACAACGAGGAGATGAAACAATTCACGGTCGCTTCCCGACACGAACAGCAAAACGACGCTTCGCAAGTTGGGATCAGTTCCCTGCTTCCCCAGGCAACGACACACAGGGTTCGAGACAACGAGTACGTCTCTCTGTTTTTTTTTCTTCTTGTTTTTATTATTTGTCTGCGCTTTATTTTGTTCGACCCTATTGCATTTATGGAATTTTATGTCGTTTATGTATCTTGTTGACGAAAGCATACTCTGCCCTTATATTTTCCTATTCTCTAAGTTTTCTTTGACCGTCATCTGTATCGCAATGAAGTTGAATCAAAAAACTACATCCAGACACTCTACTTGTACGGTTATTCCAGGGAAGATTGTGTATTACAAAAAAAAAATTATTTCTTGAGTGTATGCCCGCGATGTTAATATCAGTGACTAGCTGAAAGTTAGCCAAATTAACATAGGCGCAATCTAAAATTAAAACGCTTGTTTGTTATTCGAAAATGGAAAATCGTGTTGTCAGTTCGTTAAGACCCTATGACACGATTAAATTTCGCTTCAAATTTCATTCAAATATATTTTATTATATTTATTGAATGCCATTTGTTGCTATATTTAGGCAGTAAATGCCGATTGTTTTTGTCATTTAGTTTATTGAATGTCTTGATATTATTATTTATATAGGCCTATTGTTTTCAGGTACTTACCTATCTATATTTTCTTGAATCCAAGTTTTCAACCACCGAAAAAAAAAATAATATTAGAACTGCAGGTTAACAAAATAAGAGTTATACAGTGAATTTTAATTATATCATCAACATTAACTGTACTTTCAAAAATATTTCAAAGAACATTTGTTTTGGTTTAACCAATTATTTTTATGTCGTATCTACGTTGTTATAGAGGTTAGAAAGATCAACATAAAAATTGTGTTTCATATTTGTTCACTTTGTTGAGGTTCTTTATGCGCTAAGAAGAGTTAATATTGTTTAGTGTTGACACACAAATATAGACATCCTGAATGCCTATGGACACCATTAGTGTGACGTCACCCAACGATGCTGGTTCCAAACAGATTTATTCTCGGCACATGTTAAAGAATGATGTAATTTTACATCCTTAAAAAAATTGGGTAGATTCTATTGTTTTTCGAAATATGTAAAATTAAATAAGTTATGAACATAACCTAACAGACAAAATTGTAGCGGACTCGGAGTTATTTATGTGTAAGAAGCGACGAGGTTACTTAACCTAAAGGTAAACTTGCATGTTTGTTCTCGTTAGAATAGTGTCATTTATTTGCAATAAAAGATGGGCAATTACAAAAAGAATGAATTAAACGAATTGGTAACTAATACCTACGTTTATATTTCAATGCTTAGCTTTCAAAACAAACATTTGTTTGGAACCAGTGCTCTCGTGTGACGTCACAACTAATGGTGTCCATAGGCCTAACAAATTATTTTGAGGTGCGTTCGCATGAAAGCAAAATAAACGTGTGTTATGTCAAAGTACTTTATTATCTTTGAATGTGATCTTCCTCGTTTGTAAATATATATATACCTGTAAGATAAGTTTAGTATTTGTGAAGCATAATTGTTGTGTGATAGCCATGCAGCGTACCAGCATTGTAATTTAAACATAGCTCATGTGAATTATTAGTAAGTATGGATTTGTAAACTTATATCTGATACGAACAACTGCAGCTTGCCCCGACAATGAAGTCTGCGTGCTGTTGGGTAAACAAATAAATGCGGTGCGTAAGTACTCAAAACAGCTAGGGACAAAACTTTACACGGTACACTGGCTTACTCGACCCATGTTGCTAAGCGTACGACAAAAGTATTAGTTCCAACCTCGGTACAACCGTGGATTTTATCTAACCAATAGCTAGTCATACGGAGACATTTATGGTCTAGAATCAAATATTTAAATCAACGGCTGTTTAGTTACAATTAAATGCTTCGTTGTTTTATTTCACTTAAGGGGCCCGCCTCATTGCCATAAAATCACACTGCAGCGTGTTTGAAGAAAACGTTTTACACAGAAACTAATACACGTGTGTTCACGCCGTTTCTCTACGAAAAGAACACACACTTCAGACGACTGCCCTTAAGTACTTTCAAGATAACACACGTATTAGAAATCCCCTTTTAGGGCACGTCAAAATGCGTCAAAACGGGATTTTCAGTCTGCTATAGCGGAAAATATACTAGCCGAATACAAGTGAAACCACTTAAGGGTAGTGCATTGGACTTTAGTAAAGTGATTTCGTAAATAAAACAATAGGGTCACCACTTAAAGTCCCATAGGAAATTTGTTTTTTCGCGAAGACTGCACGCCTTAAGCGTAGAGGCGACGCACCGTTGTATGGCCCATACGACGTCGCCCTTAACATCATACCTCACTCACACAAACACATGTGCCACGAGGCGGGCCTCTTAAATGCTTGATAGTTTATCATCAGCGCAAGAGATGTTGAAATCGTATTGTGGTTAGAGTTTTCATACAATGTTTTCCAACAAATGATAGAAGACTAGATATAATCGTTTGTATCGTCAAACAAATGATAGTGTGTTTCTTAGAGTTGTTCCTGATTCACTGTCGTGATTAAGAATTCGGAATGTTGATACGTACAATAAAAAAGAGAACAAGTTGGAGCGAAATATATGTCGTGTACCAGGATGGCCTCTATTTCACTATGTAACAGATATGCATCTGACACGGGACCTTCAGAGTGGGACTGTACTCTAGGTGGGAACCGGTTACTATAGAAAGACAACGTAACGTAGTTGTACAGTATAACGAAGTGGACAGTGAAAGTTGAATATCCAGCCTACTTTATAACATGAAACATCCTTGTTTATTTATATTTGTTTGTAATTCCAAAAATTAAACCCTCGCCACAATGCGTGTGGTTTGTGGGTCGATTTTCGTGACATGTTGACAGTACATAAATTAAAAATATATTGCATGTAAAACTATATAATACTGAGATGCAGTTAATCTCAAATAAAGCCAGAATAATTATCTAAGTACTAACTGTCGCGTCGTTTCAAATAACATGAGAAAGTGTTAAGTTTGTGGCACGTAATTATTATTATTATTGTAAAAATCATAGCATTTATTTATGTATATATCACATTAATGTGCAGTTACAAAAGTAAATATTTTCAACAGTTCTCTCACTGAAACTGACACTACCTTGCCTCCTTACATGAAGACACTCTTCTTAACACGTCTGAATAAATGTACTAGCGCATTCGTGTAGTCAAACTATACAGTAAGAGTTCCCAGATTCGTGGCACTTAAGTCTTAAATGACGTGGGTTACATATGCTTCAAGCCTTGTCTATACTGCTAAAGGCAGATTTGTAGCATTCTTCCTGGAATTATTACAAATTTGCCATATTTACCCTAGTTTCGTGGACTTTAATGTCTGAAACAATTCCCATCACACTTAAAAATTAAAATAATGATTATATAAATCTATTTTAGGTTTCGATTGCGGCTATGCACTCAGATGTCCTGAGTTGTGCGAATTATTTACTTGTTTATGATTTAATTTCTTTTTTTGTGGGAGATAATTCCTAACTGAACAAGCTGTATTTTTTAATACCCAAGAGTGCAATGGAAGAACAAAAGCTTGAAGTGAATGACAACCCCCTAAGAAATATTTCTCAATCGTGTTTCTTCTCGCTGCAAATCCCACAAGGAACAAACGAGAACGGCAGTTTAAATCATCAAATTATTGAGCTCGTTCACAGATGGATGAAAACTCTTCGAAGCTAAGCACGTTATGTCCGGAAGTCTATGTACATAAACAGGGAAGAAAGAGGGGCAAGTTAATATACAAATACATGGAAGTCGTTTTCTAGACATATTAGTCCCACTATTTTTACTTTATGAACAACAACTTGAAAACACGCTGTCGACTTAGTACTCAATGAACTATCAGCACGCAAATGTAACACATGGTCACCCGACTCATAGTGTAGGCCTGTATATAATGGGACAAGTGTAGAGCGAACACCAGTGGTATAAAGTCGATAATATAACAATATCTGCAGTGTCTGCTGCAGCTAATCCACGACCAGAGGAGCATGATGCTGTCTTGTGTGTCACTGCCCACCCTTCTCCTTACCTTCATCTCCTTCCATCCTCCTTCACGCGCCTTCTTGCCCAGCACTTTACAATAAGTTATAAAAGTGTATTTATTGGGGTTACAGAAGTAAAGTTTTGAGAATTGTGAAATGTTGACACAAGTTTTTAGTTACACCGAAGTTTTCGTATTTGAAATAGTAAAGAAAACATAATGGCTCATAGATAATTGTAAGTAGCGCTGAGTTAGTTTACCCTGAACAGTCTATATACCTTACCTGCTGCACCCATACAAGCACACTGCTGAGTTGTCAGGAGGCATGCCATTGTTTTCTCACTTCTATGCACAACTGTGCACAATCACTTTATTATACTCAGACTATCATATTATATACTTTCAACCTTCACAGTTGGCATTATTGCTGTTCTCGCCTTATGAGGGTATGACACACAATTCAGCGTTGAAAGCCTCAGTTCAAAATTAAAGGTTTCTCAAAGCAAAAAAAAAAAAAAAATAAAAAATAGACAACGTGTTTTTCAACTTTATGAGCAAAACATTTTTCCGGAAAAACTAATTTGTAAAGAACAACCTCTACGCCGAAATCTCATACATTTAACTGCGGCACAACAGATTACTCTTAACAAATGCATATTTTTGGTAAAATGTTTGCTCATAAAACTGAATATTATCTTTAGCTAGGTTTGCTGTTTTGTAGATTTTCCACATTGATTTTAAAAACCGTGTATATTTAAAATGGTGTTTTTAGCGCGTATTATTTTTATTACACACGCTCTTAAAAGACAGACATCTACCGGTAATACATAATGAAAGGAATATTTCACGAGTTCAATGTCTATCATGTTAGAATATACTTTCTTGTGCATATTCCAGTCCCGGCAATTTGTGTATTAACTACTTCTCACTGGAACAGCAGAAAATGAACCAATAGACGGTATTTGAGTATACGTCGGACATTGGATTATTGCAAGAGAGTAAGTGAATTTTCGAATATTTCCTTCCT
This sequence comes from Medauroidea extradentata, assembly GCA_003012365.1. Classification (NCBI taxonomy): domain Eukaryota; kingdom Metazoa; phylum Arthropoda; class Insecta; order Phasmatodea; family Phasmatidae; genus Medauroidea; species Medauroidea extradentata. The sequence goes on along the minus strand of PNEQ01087060.1, from coordinate 39,766 downwards.
CTAGAATATAGGAACTACACCTTCAAACACGCAGCCAGAACCCATGTTTAAATGTGTAATGTAGTAGGCAAGGAATGGATAAAGCACACTGGGAAGGGAGAAGGACCAATGGGGTCAGGATGTTATCACGATACAGCCGACTGCTACGCGGCAAAGCACAACAGGCGGAAAATGGCATATTAACAAGTTACTGCGCCCTGGCGGAAAGGGAGGGGGCAGAGGGCTCGGTCCATGTGGCAAATCTCTAGCAAGCTTCTGTCTTATCTGGCCATAATACAGTGTTCTGTAGGCTGTATATCGCAGTTTGCGAGGCTGCGTTGACTGTAAAGCGACACAACACACGTTCTGCCCTCTCCTTCATTTAACCTTGCCACGCAATGTACACTCATTTCGTAAAGCGCATTTAGTGTAGCTATGCGTCACTCATGTGCAGGATGTTCGTACACTCATTTTAGGCAATGAATCCTTGTGGAATATGGTGACAATTATGTTGGCATATTTTGAGGAATGAAGGGAATAGTTCGGAAAATACCGTTTTACAAGGCAAAGTCGAAGATAATAGACGACGTAGGAGTTCAGCAAGTATATAGTTTTACCCACTTAACGCTTCGCGAAAATAATTTTTTAAGTCTAAACGAAAACATATATGTAAAAAAATTTGCCTGGTAAGGTTTTTGCCATGTTGGCTAATTCTTTTTCAATACAGTAAATGGTACGGTTTTTTGCGTATGCAACTAAAGAGATTTTTTTAATAGTACTTATTATTAATCGAAATCTTATGTTACCATATCATTTCTCGTCGCCTGGCACATCTGCTTTCTCTTCGATTCGACTTTAGTTAAGTATTTGATTTTCTTTAAATATACATTATAGATAGATTCTTTCAATCTATTTAACACCCTCGTGGGACTTCTACTATCGTACCATAGATTCTTTGTATTTATATGGTATTTATGTGCGTTCTTTTGCTACCAAAAATTACCTCCTTTGCGGTTTTGTACCTCATTTCTTAGTTTCTCCCTCCCTCCCTCTCTCTCTCTCTCTCTCTCTCTCTCTCTATATATATATATATATATATATATATATATATACACACACACGCGCGCACTTTTGGGTGTACTTAGCGAAATGAAACTACTGTGTGTAAATATATGACAGACAAAGTAACATATGGGAAACGCACGATAGCCAACTCGCGTATTCTTCGTCGCGACAATGGTGAGTAATTTTCGCTCGTCTCAGCTTGTAACGTAGACGTCGTCGCGGTATGTCACGTCATGATCGATGCATGTCGACTTCAGTGGGCGGATGTGAAACGTTTTGTCGTGGCGGCCCTGGTAAAAGGACTCGGATGCCGCGGACCGCGAGACCGGAACACGTCGAGGAAGGGAGGAAATGAGGTAAAAAAAATTTCCCCATCTGACAAAACGAAATCAGCTTACTAATTTACGTCATGGGGGGAGGGATGGGGTGTAGAAATGGGTTAACGTAGCTTGTTTCCTCTCTGAGTATTTCATAATGCTGCACGTTGTAATGGAGAGCAGGGGAGGGGATATTGTACGGGTGGTTGGATGGAAACAAACAGATAGATGGGTGAATTGTTGATGGTTGTCGCTGACGACGATGCATGCAGGTACACATTACGTACACGGGCCAAGTTTCAATTCGTCATGTGGGAGCCGGGGCAGCTGTGTAGGAGGTGGCGCGGTATTCCATCCAGCAGACACGCGGGAATTGCCCTGCCCCACCCCCTTCTCGACCCACGACCTCGGCTACCACTAAATCGACGTGTCCTCCATTACTGCCACATGAATAAACAAAACGCGCACGTCCCTGGCGGTTTACTGTGGCAAGGCGTAACTGGGACACACTCGGGCGAACCCACTTCCGAGAAAGGCAAATTGGTCGTTCTACTATCGACTCTATACTCAATGCTGGCTGTTTCTGTTCTCTTTCCTCGCAATGTTTGTCATTCCCTTGGGTTTAATTACTATTTGTGTGTTTGTAAGTACGCCCGCGGCTGGCACAGTCGCTACAGGTCTCGCCTTCCACCAAGGCGATCCGAGTTCCTTCACCAGCGATGTCCGTCCCCGGATTTTCACATATGGGAATCGTACCGGACAATGACACTGGTCGGCGGATTTTCTCGGGGATCTCCCGTTTCCTCCGCGCCTTCATTCCGGTGCTGATCCATAGACACATCATGTTGCCCCTCACCAGCGCCTAAGACCTCGAAGTTAACTTCTGACCAAAATATCTTCACCCCCCGGTTGTAAGTCTGCTCCGAATTTCAGTTATGCCAATCCCGTGGTAAGTGCGTGTCATTTGGCACAGATTCCCCCGTACTTTTGCAAACATTATTTTAGTTAAGATCTTAAAATCTAGGGGATTTACTTTATTTATAAATTGGCATCGCCCAACTGTTGGCTGCATGTTGTCACCGATTCTGTTTCGTATTTCGTACTCATTGAATTATTTAGTGAAGTCAGGCGGCATTACATGATTTGTGTTCGGGAGTACACAGGTTGGACACTTGGTGGGACCAGCCTGATTTCAGTTTCCCGTGGTTATCCCAAATAATACCGGGATTATTCCTTATACAGACCATGGTTGATTCCTTTGCATCTGTCCTGTCTGTCCGAGCGAATTTTTTCCTCTCTGATGACTCGCTGTTACGTTATGTTAAGTAGGCTTAAGTGGGTGGTGGTGTTAGAACATTTTACTGTATTTTCAGTTTTTGAACCATAACATTTATTCAAATTGTATTATCAAAATTTTCTCTTCGACAAAGCTTGATATATGTTCTTGGTAAACTGCTTGATATAAATAATAATGTAATCTTTCATAAATTTGCCATGCAGAATCATTGCAAGTGAATTCTTGAAAGTTAACCTATAATTCTCTTTCAATGATTCTGCGTGACAAATTAATGAAATATATTATTATTATTATTTATGTCAGGCAGTTTACCAAGAATATATCCTGTGCTTTGTCGAAGAGAACATTTTGACAATATAATTAGTTAATAACGTAAGTTTTTAATGTATTGTTATTAAAGGCAGGCAGATGCATATTTACACATGGGCACAAACTGCGAGAGGACACGGCCATGGCCTACTTCAGCGAATCATTCCAGCACTCGTCTGGAACTATTTCTGGAACCATGGGAAACTGAAATCAGGATGGCGGAGCTGGGAATCGATCCCTTGTCCTCCAGAATACGAATCCAACGTATTACTATTGCGCCACCTCGATCAGTAATCGCGCTGTCGTTTAATGTATGTATCCCATACATTTCCTCGTGGCTTAAAATGTGTGCGTTGTAATAAAGTGGCCATCTGCGTGCATGTAGTGTACGGTGTCAGTTATGCCACTGTTGCACTCGGGGTAGTGGTAGCAACCCCCTTCAAGTCCTTGCTTGTGTTCCCAAGGAGGAATAGAAGGAACTCCCAACCCCTTCAACCCCAGAAACCCTCTCTCTCCAGTTCTTCATTATCTCCACGCGGGCCCTATCCTTTCTCCAGATGGAACACCCTCCACCCCATGTCTAACCCACGCCAGTCCCATCTTTTAATCACTCTCCTACCGAACCTCTTCTGTTATCTCAAGGAGAGGCACGGCCAGATTTTCTCCACCTCTTTATCGCGCCCCCACCCTACCACCGTCTTAACCCCCGGGGTCCCGGCCAATCGTCGATGGCGGCTGGAGTTTCCAGGGAACTGCAGAGAAGCTGCCGAAGCCACGACGGCGCATAATTTACATCCGGAGCAGGGAGTCAGATAGCCGGGGGATTGAATATGAGAGTGTCTTCGCCCCGCTCCTGCCCAGCTCAGAGGTATTGGGGGGGGGGGGGGGCTTTATCGCCGCGTCTCAGCGCTCCCGAGTTTACCCCAGCAGTTGTTCCCCGAGGATGACTTCTTCTACACTTGTGCGCCACTTCACAACTTCGCCGTGAACTCTTCCGTTAGAAATCTATTGCTTGGAAAATATGCCTTTCTTACTCAAGTCAACACACTTGACTAGCAAATACAAAAACATAAAAAATGGAAAAGGAGCCATTAAATCGTAATTTTAAAAAATGAAAAGATCTCACATGAAAGTGAGAATTAAAAAAAAAAAAATGAATAAAAAGGTTTATGTAAAGATATTCAATTAAAACAGTATTATATGGTGGTAAAACCAGGAGTTCTCTACGAGGGGGAAACGTGACACTTATCTGGACGCAAAATTACATTAGAAAAACAGGAAAAGAAAGAATGAAGAATCTTGCGTAAAATGTTAGGTCCAACTAGGAACAAAGAAGGAAGTGGGGCTGTGAGACAAATTAAGGAACTACGTATTTTCTGACTTAAAATAACAGACGAGATAATATAAAGACGTGTTGCCTTCTACGGATATCTGGAGAGGATGATGGGAGATATATTTACAAGGGATATCCACACATTCTTTCATAATAGAACAACAGATAAACACAGTGTGTGGAGAGGCAGTACAAAACAAGGGCTTAGATGAAATGCAGATTGACCAGTAGACTGTAATCAACACAGACAAGTTCAGAGTAGAAGTCAAGAAATGCGAAGGTTTTCAGGACGATAAAACGAACAGAAAACTGTAGTGAAATGGTCCGATGAGAAAAAAAGGGTTTGTTCTGGAAAAATGAAAGAATGTTGGAGGAGGATGAAGGAGGAGAGAAAATGTAGTTATCTTACTACAGTCCTTAGTTTACTTGTAAGGAAATAAATAAACTATTTTACAGGATTCAGTCACCAAACTCTATTAGTAGATTATTTGTCACAATTTCCGTTACAGAATTTCAATTTAGTTACTGGTGTAGACAGCGCACAGGCCATGATATCACACATTTATTTCATTAGTTGTAGTCCCATTGTTGGTGAATTAGTATTTTTTTATACGCAGCTGACAATATTCGTTTCATGAGACAGTTCCAACTTCAAGTCTCCTCAAAAAAAAAAAAGAGAGTGTGCGGTAAATCTCCCGCGTATTATTTTTAGTCTTCAGTTTGCCCTACTGTGCTTAGAGTTTGATGCAACGTAAGGAAAATTTCATGAAGCATACAAATATTTCACTTGGCAAGTAATTTCGGTCTGTGATGATGAATTTCCTACCCGAAGGCAGGTATGCAACCACGGAGGACGTCGGTTGATGGAAGCTACGAGTCCTCAGAGGCCTACAATGCGAGATGATCCTGTAGTGGTTCACAACTGTCTTCTGCAGTATGGATATGAAGGGAAACCATTACATTTGTTCGTTGTTTTTAACTTGTGTTGTCTATTGTTTGTTGTCCTCTGTTCACTGTTTTTGTCTATTTCTATTTTTTTATATTGGGAATCTGGTTCTATATTTGTCAGGGTGTTGTGTCGATACTTGACTAAATACTGTCTCTAGAATTCTTTGGTTGTCTAATATAATAATTCAAAAAAATAATTAATAAGTAAATCTGACAGAATTCCTCTGTTTTCCCCCATGTTTTTTGTGTGCATTTTATTTAGGTTATTTTTTTGTACTCTGTCCTTCAACACAAGTTATATGAGAAAATCATGAGCAATGGCGTGTGTACACAAACCAATAAATTCTAACAACACTCAGTCCTGGCAACTGTCAATATGGACCTTCCCGGTCTGAAGTATAACCCGGGACCCTTGATCCAGCAGCCAAGAGAGCTAACCACTTTTTCTATAAAAATATTTGGTACAGTGGCAAAGCTTCCGCCTCGCCACAGCACCAAACATTCCACCTTTTAATGAGACCCCGAGTATCTTTCGCGAGACAGTTTTTATAGGGACAACTTTGAGACCATTTGGACGAATACAAATTTGCATGGGAATCGAACATTTAATGTGATATAACGTCCGACCGCTTGGCGCAATGTCTAGAGCCCTTGGCTGGTGAACCAAGGCTCCCAAGTTCTAATCCTGACCGGGGAGGTGAAGTTTAATCCTCGGGTTTAGGACTGGGTGTGTTTTTGTTTCTTCACTTCCATCTTGCAGAAGGCAACGACGAACCACCTCAGGCTCACCCTCGCCAGACAGACCCAGGTGACCCACACGCTACCCCTAAGACCTCCAACTATCAATTAAGAACGTTAGCGGCGTAGGTAGTACAAGAAAACAGTTACGTTGATGTGAGAATCATATGAGACTTGGATGAGAACTTTGTCGAAGTTTTTAGTCCATATCACTGACAGCGGGCTATCAGTTCACCCCCATCTAAACAGTCAGATAAAATAGAGTGGAAATAATGACAAATGGAAATAGCCAGGGGAAACATTCGTAATAGTGAGAAGTACATTTTTTTTTATGCGAGCGGCCTCGGAGTGCGCATTACTATTCATATTCGTGCGCCTTATCCCCGCAGCAGGAAGTCGACGCCCGGTTTACAAGTTGGAATGTTTAAAACACAGGGGCGAAATAAAAAAGAAGTTGGTTTGTGAATGTTGAGAGGGGGGCGGGGAATTGGCTCGGGTCGACGGGGCCAAGGGTTGAAAAACGAGCGCCTTGTAGTTCGCGCGGGGTCTTGATTCACGAGTTTTCATTTGATTATTCTGGCCGGGAGAGGGAGGGGGAGAGGGGAAGGAGAGGGTTAAGTTATGTGTTTTTCTCGCCTCGCCCTCGCTCGTGTGAATCGTCCTGCTAACGGCCGCTTGTTCGCAGCGCCGTGCGCATTTCCATAAGTTTGCCGCCCGCCGACATTCGTCCCGCTAACGCGCCAGGCTCTCTGCAGGGGGTGAGGGGGGTGTGTTAAGTGCTGCGTGCTACCCCCCACCCCAGACCTACCCTTCAACCCCTGCAGTCTGGCACAAGTTGTCGCCATCTTTCCTAGTCGCGCGAGCTCTGCAGCGAAGCAAGTTACGACATGCGGTGTCGCGCGGGTTGAGGGGTTGTACAGGGGCACAGCGTTGCCATGACGTGCGAGCCATCGTTTATTTGTAAACTGCTTCTAGCTGTTGTGTTGAAGATAATGTCTACAGTTACACTTTCCTCGTGTACTTTCCCAGTTTTAAATATTACATATAACTACGGTTATTCAGAGCAGGAACACTTTTGTACCTGCAGAAGATAAGTTTACATTTTCGTTCCATATGAATTTTTATTAATAATTTAATGGGTGTTTTCATGTCCTCTGGCGGGATTACAGCCTCGTTAGAAGTACAGTCCAAGTAGGAAAGTGAAGAACACGGCCAGGGCCTGTTCAAAGAACCATTCCTGCATTTTCCTGGGGTGATTTCGGAAACCAAAATCAGAATGGCCGTGAATCTAACGTGGAACCTTGCTCTGTTTACTAAGTCATCTCGCTCGGTATTGTGGGATAGTGAATATGGTTGATATGAGCGTTTGAAGTGATATATTTTTTATTCAGAAACTTCAGTGTTGCTTTTAATACTGTTTCCGAATAGTCAGTATATACTCTCTAAGTACGCACACAAGCTTACCTGCCCTGGTAAACACTTGTCCAGATTATTCTGACAGGTCAACGCCTATCCATACTAAACTCGGTCCTCAGTACCAGTAACTAACAGAAATAAACAAACTTTTTAACGGAACAATTAACTGGCATGTTACAGTTTTACGGAATTATTATTAAAAGAAAATTACTTTGCAACTTTTACAGTGCTGAACCAATAAAAATACTGTAATAAAATCGTCATCTTCACGATATTTAAGAGGGCGTGGTACATAATTCAACGCTAAAAGTATTAATCTATAACTGTAGGTTTCTTGAAGCCAATTTGCGAAAATTAATCAATAGCAATCGTAGACAATAGTATTAACCAACGTTTTAAACAAAATTGTTTCCAGTGATACGAACTTCTGAGACACAATCTCTGACGCCGGAACCTCGTGCATTTAACTGCGGCGCAAGAGATCACGCATAACGAATTAGTAATTATGGATAAATATTTACTCATAAAGTTGGCAATTACCATTATCTAGGATTGTCATTGAGAATTTTATCCATATTGGCTTCGAAAAAAGCGTAGAAATCAATTTATATTTTCAGCGTTTATTTATCTACCACGCACTCTTAAAGAAATATTTTAATTACGTCATTGTTTTTACAGAAAATGTAGAGTAAAATGCATTTACTTACAGCTTAAAGCATTTCGAATACACATACTATTTTTTTCTTCTGGAGAACTACATAACCTCAAAAAACATAATAATCAGCTCAAACCAAAATGGCAGCCGAAGCTAGTTTTTCGGAAACACCTAATAACTAAGCAACTTTGTGTAGGCTACTTGTCAAGTGCAGAGCATCTGTTCGGACAATTCTAGTATGTACTTGGTGACGTCACAAGTATGTATACTTGTAGAGAAATCAGCGTCAGCCTAGTTACGGAAATATTGACAATAGTTGACAGCCCTGCATGAAGAGTGGGAGACGCAGGTGCGAGTGAGCGGCTGTCTTGGCTTCCCAGGCCTAGATTGTTTTAAGAGCTGCAGGCAAGCGAAGCCGTTAATTGGTCTGGATTTCTAATTGGGGAATGTGTATGCCGTTCATGATAATATTAGTAGTCTTCTTTTGAAGACCGATTTAATAAGAAAAGTCAAGAACCATACATTGTCACTACTGTTAGTCTTTTTGAGTACAACGAACGTACACTGAATATATTACATATAATATAATGTTTATAAAGGGAGAATGTAATATGCACCAAATTATTACAAAAATGTTCACTGAGCTGTTTCATAAAACTCACACAATAACAGGTACAAACAACACAGGAATGCGACATAAACGCCTGCCAGTACGTGGCCTTGAAAATCCAGGAGAATTTTAAAGGGTGCGTTGTTTCCTACGACGTAGGGTACAGTGATGCATTACTACGAATGGACGTCACATATGACACCCCGTGTAGCGTTGGCTAATTGTGGACATTTGCTCAAAGTCTATTCGGCATTGTTTATTATACATTCTTGTGTTATTGTGATGCGTACTTAGAGATTGTGGAAAATCGTGAGAATCTCTTCAAACCGGTATAGCTCCCTGCTTCTTGCACGATTGTATGACATGACACTGTTTGTTGAGTTGTTTACAGACGAAGCAGAGGCGTTCAGTTGTAGCACACCGGAATTAGTAATCATTGGCCCAGACGAAAAGGGACCGACTAAAACCGAAAACTTTGGAAGTGAATACAGCGAAACTTCCTATTAAAAAAAAAAAAAAAACATTTTTACATAGCAAGTGGCCAAAATATGCGAACTGTCAGAAAGGATGAATGTAAGCCCGGGTCTGAAGATTACTTATTTGACTGTGAATATCGTGAAGGAGAAGAAATGTGTGTAGGAACCAGGACTGAGAGACAGAAGCACTTGAGTACATAGTGAATACAGGCGGGGTTCACCATGTAGTTGCTCCTCTGTAGACGGCAACATCCATTGTGTGCGAGCCACTTTTACCCTCGCCAGTTCTTCCAGCATCCCCCCCCCCCCACAACCCCATCTCTCCCCTACCAAGCCCCCGCCATGTAAAGTATATTGGATGGAACTACGCCAAATGCTTTCCAGTCCTCCCTCCTACATACATTTTACACATTTCAATACTTCAGCTGGAAGCACTCTCGCCACCCCAGCCTTGTGCGCCGCGGCAACGACGCAGGGCGAGTAAGATGGCAGGGGGAGGGGGGTCGCTCTAGGACGTTGTCGTGTACTATGCGTCTCCGTCGTGACGTCTTTGTTTGTGACGCACGGCTGGCAACACTGGCCACGAGACTATCCCTCTCGCATTGCTGGCTCTCAACTAACAAATACTTACAGTGATAGTAGTTTACGTGGCGAAACACCTGCAATGTTCATACTGATTAGAGGTTAATGAACCGTTAAAAGAATAATTATCTCAGTTTTCAGCAGAAGGGATGAAGCACCTGGCGTAATGTTTTTTATTAGATGTTAATAAAGTCTTAGGACCTTTTCACACGCGACGGCCGAGCAGCGCTGCTCGCAGCACATCATTCCTTCAAATCGAAGAGTTCACACAGGGCGGCTGTTGGCCGTTATCATCGCTGATAACGCCACCAGCAGTCGGGTCGTGCTGCCAGCAGCACTGCTGAGGAACGTTTTTTTAGTCCCGCGGCTGGTAGCGAACCATTGAATCAAACGGAGGCTTTCACACGCGACGGCAGAATGAGCAGTTCTGCTGCCTTCAAGGCGCGTCTTCGGCGCTGCTGGCTGGCGACTATATTCATTGCTAGTACCCCAGTAGTCTGTCTGCGGTCACGTCTACGGCATTGTGGGCGCAGCTGTGTGTGTGTGTGTGTGTGACAATGTAAGCACGGAAGATTTTTGACATATGAAAATACAGGAAAAATGTTTTCGTCGTCGTTTCGCAGTTCGTCGTATAGTGTACGAAAGATACCTTTGTGTATTCTTTCCTTCAACAAGGGATGGGTCCAAAACTTCGTATTGTACCCTTTTCTTCTATTTTTCTGTCTTTTGTCTGACAAGAGTAGGAAGATTAAATTACATTCTTCTTCGGAATCCATTGTTGAACTGGACTGAACTCAGTAGTCGCATACGAGAGCAGTTCGGAGGTCGCACTGCAGCAGAACTGCTGCAGCCGCGCGTTGTTGGACAACTACAGAGCTGCAGTCCAACTGCCTAGCAGAACTGCTGCAGCCGCGCGTTGTTGGACAACTACAGAGCTGCAGTTCAACTGCCTAGCAGCGCTGCTCAGTCGCCGCGTGCGAAACGGGCCTAACTGTCCTAATCGTTACTTTATAGGATTTCTCCACGCTTATCAATACATATCATATTTCCACCAATAATACACAATTACACGTCTGTTTAAATTGTTAACTATTTGACTTTATATTTACTACTTGTGATCTTATTAATTAAATCACCCAATTTAAACAACCTGACATCTGGTACAAGGTGCTCAGGAACTTCGCAGTGAGCAGTGGTAACGGACCTTCGCAGAATTGCAACCCCCTTTCCTTATACTTTTCTTTAAAAAAAGTTATCAAATTATTCTTTGGCTGCCATTCAGGGGCGTCATTTGGGGCTACAAGGGGGGGGGGGCAAATGCCCCCCCCTGGATTTGGAAATTTTGTGTATAAATGTATTTTTTGTATTTTTAAATGTAAATAATGCTAATTTAATGACATAATACTGAAGTTTTATTATTAAAGTATCTAATTTATACATGCTTAATTAATAAAAAAAGATGCAACAAGGTCACTGTCGTCAGAGAACAAAATCTTGCCTCCCCCCCCCTGGAAATACCTGAAATGACGCCCCTGCTGCCATTGGGCTGTCTCCAACCATTAATCTCTCTTGTACCACTGAACCATTACAGCATTGGCTACGAAATGCGTATTATGATAATAGCCCTCCATCTCCTGATTTCAACGGTAGTTCGTAACTTAAACCTGCAATTATATGTATAGAATTATAATATATGTATACACTAATCAGTATTTATAGGAATTGTCACTCCCAAGTTTTGTTTTGCGTGTTTAATACTCAACAATGTTGCTTTCAAGGTGGTGTCTCACCCCACATGTTCAATTTTCCGTTTACAAATGATAACAGTTCCATTGAAATTACTTATATATATATATATATATATATATATATATATATATATATATATATATATATATATATATATCTTTAGCACTGAAAAAATGCCTTGGGTGTAAGTCACAAATTTTTTACATACACGTTATGAGTGATACTGAAAAGACGAGAAGAATATGTTCATAGTTTCAAAATAATATATTACTAATTGCGTCATCAATGCTTGTCAGACTTTATGGTTTTATGATTTTATAGTAAACTATTGTATTTTACTATAACGCCATTATGATAACGTTTAACATGTAATTCTGAAGCGTAAATGTTTGTAGGAAGGACATTTTAGTCCGATTAACTAAACAAATTAATTTAGCTAATTTTCACAAGACTTATGTTTCGTGAAGCTGAGCATAGACATTTATAATACTTAAACGAAATGTTTGTTGTGAACATTTATACTGTTACGTGTGCTAGAGTTTTTGACAAAACAAAGTTCCTGTTTTTTTTTTTTTTTTTTTTAATCTGTCCGTTTTGTAAGGCACAGTAAATATGTTGTCTGTTAAATATACATACTCTGGATGTGATTGGCCGAAACTGTTTCTGTACCACCTATAAGATGCTTTAAATGATTACCTTTGTGTTAGCCTACGTATATTACACGATCACAATGACTGCTTATATATTACGGAGAAACTTCTTAGTTAAGTAGAAACATGCTTCTAAACCACTAGAAAATGCGGTCCTAAGAAAGTAAATACGGAATAGTAATTCGTAACGGAAAACCTTAGCGAATTGAGTGCAAATTAGGCCTTTCTCTTTAATTTTCATTCGAGGAAAGATAATTTTGAATTGTAATTGCATGCCAGCCTCGTGTCTTATGAGATCTAAGACTTATTAATGCCAGGCAGTTCACTTTCGCAAACCATTTCTCAGCATCTGGATGACAGTATTTCTCTGAAGGCTTTTCGCAGATCGAGCGCGGCCTTCATATTTCACGGCTCCCTCTTCGCCGGCGTCCCAGGGGTGCCAACTTGCTCTCCTCGGCTGCAAGTATCCCTCGCCTCGCCCCTTCACTGCCGTTAATTCCCCTCCCCTCTCGTAGCTCGCTCGTCAAGAACCCTCCGCGGATACAACACGTATCCCGGCGATGGGGTTGCGCCCTGGAACGTTCGTCGTTGACTCATTCAATTAAAACCTGCCTCTTCGGGAAAACTTCCTTCCAATTCCCCTTATCTGCAAGTTCACCCCCCTCCACCGTTCTCCTTAGTCCCCCGCGAGCTCCTTTTTCTCATCCCCCTCCCCTCATTTTTCACATCCACCCTCGCCACCCTCCTCGTTCCACTTGAGTGTGATTACCAACTGTCGGTACCAGCCCCGCGAGCGACGGAGATTTGGCCCCGCGGCCTTCGAGAGGTTGGCATCACTGAGCCGTAGATCTGTTGGTGACGTCGCCTAGTTGGCATATCTCGATGAGTCTTCTTTCTGTTTGGTCCGGGAGGGTGGAGGTGGGGGGGGGGGGCTATGCTATCAATGGAAAAGATCGTCGTAGGTAGAATGTTCTCAATATATCTCCAACAAAACAAAACTAGATATCAAGTGAAATTTTTTCAATAGTAGATCAATGGTAGATATTTATACATTTCGCCGTTACGCATGTTTATTTGTATTAAACTAAAACTTTCATCGTTCGAAAGAATACATATTTGCATCACAAAAAATGAAACTTTGAACAAGACCTCATAATGAAGGCATTTTGTATCTTATTGTTGTTGGTATGGTCTTAGTTTTTCCCCTTTAAGAAACGCACAAATTAGTTTTGCAAATCGGATGATTTAGTTTTTAACAAGATTTAAGTCAGCAACACTTTTCGTTACAAGATTAAAAAGGCCTACTGTAGTATTAATAGTAAAAATCTCACGTCTTACGTCAAGTGTGGCAACAATGTAACTTGCATTCTAAAGGTGATTGTGATCCCTTAACTATTTTTGAAAGCGTTTATTGATGGAATTCTACACTACTGCTATCATAAATCAGGCATATTAAATGTTGCGGTTTTTTGGCATATCCAATAATTTCATTAGTACTGCCGGTGAAAAATATTCGTCTTTAATTGTCGGTTTTAATTGCAGTAATTGCTGGACCACAGTGACCTCAAAATGTAAACATCCGGGTCGAGCCGAGTGATTTACTAGACAGTGTTATGGAAATGGCGCCTAAACGGCAGTTTTTACGTAGTATGTAGAGCAATGCTGCCCGCCCTCGTCACGGTAAACTAGGCGCGCGCGTACAAAGAGTGGTTACAGCAGGATGTTATGTAGGCATTATTAATGGCGTGACAGTTTAAGCGCAAACAACAGTGGCGCATACAATATGTGGGGCAGCGGGCGAGTGTACACCACCAGTGCCTCGCAAAGTGTCGCAGGCAGCGTAATGAAAGCAATTAAATTATAAGCGAGAGCGCGCGTGTGCCTATGTCGACATACTGTAACACGGACAATGTGAGTTGTACCATCTTCTGGTGTTTCTTTGTGACGTGAAGGGTCAGTGAACCGACTGGGTCAGTCATTGCACTAATGAAACTCCGCAAGTAATGACGACGAATCTTTAGAACTAGCAAACTTACCTAAGAACTTAGCAATTTTTAATTTATTATGTTTTTAAAAAAATTTTATTCTTGTACAATAATTTTACAAATGATTTACATCCTATTTAGAATATCATATTTATCGTGATATTTCTTCAGGAATTTAACGTCGGATACACTTAGTTTGGAAAATACATTAATTTAATCGGTGCATCGAGCGTTTATTTATTTTTATACTTTTATTCTCAAGTTGAATTTCGTGTCTGCAAGCCCGATAAGTTAAGCAATCAAGACAGTTCCAGGGTCTTATTTTATTAAACATGCAGATAAATTACTTTTGTATACTTTATAAACACAATTACAACAATTTTAACAATATAGATTTCTTTAAATAAATAGTCACAATGGAGTAGACGGGCTAAGGTGTTTCCTGAAGTCATGGAAACTCAATTAAGAAATTTTTATGGAATGGATCAATTCGTTATTTTTTTGGGCAGCGTTTGACAACTGACCACTTTAACTTTAAATTTTATTTTAAATTATAACTTTATAAAAATCACTGGGCACAGGCTCGAATATCCACTGTTAGATGCTGATCAACATGGCAGTATAGTGCCATTTTGGAATTAGTTGTTCAATATATTTGTAAAGAAAATAAAACTTTCGTAAGTACTCTTATAAATTTTTAAACATTGCGTTTCTAATTTATTCCACTTTTCTCACACTGGCCCTTAGTAAAATACGGCAACATTGTAAAGTATTCTAAGAAAATAGAAAATATATTTTTTTTTTCCGCAGAAATGTGGAAATGAACTGGAGTAATGTAATACAGAGTATAGACCATTCACGATAAACTAAGCACTTGGGCTTCCTTCCTCAGATATATTTTCGTCGCATGTAAATAGAATAATTGTAAATTACAAACAATACACGTGATAATGTTTTCATTAATATTTTGTGGAAATACACAACTTTATTGAGAATACGTGTTAATAAGAATGCCTAAGTTCTCAGTTTATCGTGAATGGATTATATACAAGTGTCAGCCACAAAGGAGGAATGCTGTGTAGCGGGTATGTATAAGCAGCAGGGGAAGTTGTCTGATGGCGACCGCGCGCCCCAGCTTAGATATGCATCTCTTAGCGACGCCATCTCGGGCCGGCGAGCTGCGGGAATTGAAAAGCAGAATTATCGGCGGGCGTGCGGAAGTTTCCCTTTACCAGCCACTTCCTCCCTAACAGCCCCCCCCCCCCCCCCCCCCCCCCCCCCCCCCCCCCCCCCCCGGCTCGTCGCCTTCATCCCCGGGGGCCGCAGAATTTCCTTGGCACGGCCGACGAGCACAATAAATTCCCGGACTGCGCTGCTCGAGTTTGAAGCTGTCGTCGACAATCGGTTAGACAAGTCATTGAGAGGTCCAAGTCTGGAGAGTGCAGGAAGGGTTGTTGAGGGAGAGGGTTGGAGGGGGGTTAATAGGCTGGGACATGAAGGGTGAAAGTTTTATTGCGCCTTCTCGGCTGGTAAAGTTTCCTCAGGAGAGAGATAGCGGGGGTGTGTGGCTTGAAGGAGTAAGGAGGCGGGCGTGCAATTGACTCGGGACACATAACTTACAAGACTAGAAGACGTTAACTAACGACGCGCCTGGCGAGAACTCTACGAGCTGTGTGTGCAAGAGGGAGAACCTCACATTCACCGGCGAGGACAAGAAGAAACTTTACCTCGCCCTCAGCTGCTTCGAAGCGCTTCAGCCCAACAACTATTGTGCTCATACGACAAACTAATTATGACAGTACCACTACAATTACAACTTCATTTCTTAATAAGAGCGACATCAATAGACACTAAAACCACGCGTTTTTAGTCAATGTAGAAACACTACAAAACACAACACTAGACAATATTAGCAAACTTTATGACTCAAATATTTATTCAGATTGACACATTTTTTGTTAATCATAATCTGTCCCGCCGCAATTAAATGTACGAGATTTCGGCGTCACGGATTGTTCTTCAGAAATACGTTACGTGAGTAAAATTTTTAGAAAGTTGGCAGAACCTATTGTGTAAGGACTTTTTTTTTAATTTGTTTCGAAAAATCTACAATTTTGCACTGATGCTTTTATCGTCGAAGTTTTCTCTTTGCTATCTTTTAACTGTGTTCATTCTTTTCGGTTTTCATTTAACTGGGTTTTTCATGGGCTTTACAATTAATTAGACATATTTGTTCTGTTTATTTACATGGTCTTTAGTTTTGTACTAAAAATGTGTTGTGTAATATACGCCAATGCCAAGTGTAGTAATATTGCCTTAAATCATAGTTTACATTAAATGTCTAGTAATTTTCTTTACATACCTCTACTGTTGTTTTACTAACCTAGATATTTGCCTTCAGTTATTCTTTTTTTTTTTTGTCAGCTTTCCGGTGTAGCATTTCATGTTGAGTATTATATTTTGGTTCAATTTATCAGTATAAACAGCGGGGAATGGCAGTTCAATTTTGGATGTGATATTCACATTAACAACTTTTAATTTTTTTCCCTTAGAATTACTGTTGCAACAAAGCTTAGCAGTATAAACCTGGCTTTCAAATAATGTTACACGTTTTTGTATGGAAAGAAACCGTATATACTACAGGAAGGTAAATTTAAAATAAAAATGTACAGAATTTTTTATGATTATAAGAGAACAAATTTTACCGCCCGATAAAAGGGCAAACATTTCGCTTAATCTGAAATCTTTTTAAGCAAAAAATTCATTGCGCCAAGGAATTTAAAATTGTTTTGCTTCTTGTTTGTTACGATTGTATTTGGACGTTTTGTGGACGTGTTTCAAGCAAAGTTCCCGATTCCTTGCCTCAGCACAAACAACACATGATTAAAAAATACCTGCCACAACATGGCGTACGCAGCTGACTACGACAGCTCGTAAATTATAGTCTCTGTTTCGCAGCTACTGCTGGAAATAAAAAGGAATTATGTAACTGTAAATCCTATTACACTAATCGTGCTAATATATTATTTAGTATTTTCTGAATATGTCACGTGTCTCGTTTAAGTATTTAAGTAATTAAAATACCGTACACAGTCTTGTGTCATTCGAACTGAGTAAAACATACATTAAGGCCATGATCGTTCATTTATTTCAAACAATTGCAAATAACTCAAATATTTTTTAACCAAATGCTTTGAAAAAATTTGAGACTGTGTACAGTCGTACGATTCACAATTCTGCCAGAGAATTTTTTTCTAAATAATGTACCGTTTGCTAGCAAAAAATTATGTTTTCATTTTGGCTTATTTTGACAACAAATTATGTGCTATTTCAGAGGCAAAAATCTAAAAATTCCTTTGGTGTTTTACAACAAAAAAATTCAGATACAAACTATGATATATAAGTGTTAAAACTGCCAGAATGAATTTTTGACATCTGTATTATCTTGCGTTAAAGAAAATATTTTCGAAACCACTGTAAAACTAAATAGCGAAGTCTTAAGGGGTGTTGATCCCTGCCACCTTGGATTCATCTGTTTCTTCTCGATAAATTATATTCCAGTCGATGTATCAAAATTTTTGATATGGCAGGGCATAGATACAAACTTAATCGATTTTCTGTAATTGCTGAAACCATAATATATTCATTATTTTGCAACGGAAAACAGCTGAAAAGGAAAAATTGCTTTATTTACGGGAGCGACTACAGAGGCCGCAAAATTAACAGAAGCAATGTCATACGGATTTCAAAAAGTGAAGGAAACTATAAACTATGCCTTGTCAGCGTGAAAAAAGTAAAATAATGTGTATATTCCCTGATTTATATGAAAAACCGTAAAACCGATGTGACAGGGATCAATCGCCCTTAAGTCACTGTCACAAACACACACGCGCGCGCACACACACACACAAACAAAAAGCAAGTGTAAAGTTCTCTAGTTGCGATTACTCTCGCATCAAGTAAGCTTACGAAGGTGTATAAATATTTCAGGCAGTGCTTAACAACCAAGTTTTCAGTGCTAGTTAGGGGTGATATGAGGTAAATACGGAGCAACGACGAAATGAAGGGGTGAGAGAAATGGGATATTCCCGATAAAACACACCGAACATCGGCATCGCCCAGTACGATACCCACTTACTCATACAATACATGTGCTCTGGCCATTGTATCAACCGCAGCTGCGCGAGTTGACGAGTGAGTGTTTCCAGATGTAAATTAAACAAAGTGATGTGAAGAGAAGAAGGGTGGACGAACATAAGAGGTGACATATGGATGGTAAGTTACGTAAGGTGAGCATGTGGTCCACCAGCCACGAGCGTCTGGATCGCGTTAACTTTCTCGCTCCTCGGGGATATTCGGGCGTATTTGTTTATCCTCGGCCATTCAGCCAGACTTTTACCCATCCTATCCAAGTCCAGGGGTAGATTTAGAGAGGGGTTCACAGTCCCCCAAATAAAAAGAAAATAAAAATTACATGCTAAATACCAAATCATCTATCTGTAAGCCCAACATGGCATGTTTATGTTTTATTGACAATACTTTCACTGAACAAATTAGCTCAACAACATCTTCCCACATGTTGAATCGGTACATCAGATCCATGCCAGCACTATTAGACGGGGTTGTCCACAACCCCCGTATAAAATTCTGCAACGCTCTCCTGGTAATGATCAGGGGACACCATCCCCAAAACATCACCAAGACAACGCGACCAAAACTGTCTCCACCTAGACAATTTAAACATGAAATCTCTGCCTGAGGCAACCAGAAAAAAAAAATATATATATATATATATATATATATATATGAAAAGAACAAAATTTAAACAATAACAAAGATTATTAATTACTTTCAAATACAAAAAAAAAGATATATCAGAAATCGTATACTCCGTTGTAACCATTAACGGTCATACACAAAATATATAAATATATTATGAATCAATGGCTTTACAAGTGCCATACATAAAACAGAAAATCAAATTACTTGGCCTTAATTCTCTAGAATAACATTAAAATTTACTTGGCTACCAAAACGTAACATTTGATATTTCTCAGAAATTACATTATAAATACATGCCTCAGAATTTAACATTTAATATATACATTGACTCTATGGTCACACATGGACCAACCTCCAAGTAAACAAACAGTAACAATAATTCTGGCTAGTACTTAACTGAAACGTGTCACAAACAGCATTTCCGCCCAGGAAAACGATTCTGACAATGTAAAACCTCCTCTCTCTCTGAATTAAATCCATCATAGCCTCTTAGTCCGAGTCCGAGAGTCTCTCAACCAGAGCCTCCTCCATTCTCCCTTTCCATGTCCAAAACTCCGCTATTTATTACAAATACTAACCAATCACAATTCACACACAATTACGTTCCTCTGCTCAGTTGCCTGCCGTCCGTCGGAGATTACACCAGCTCAGTTCGTCGTCAACACCAGGTAAGGTGCGTTTTACCCTCCGCGCACAGCAAACGTTCAGCTAACACGGTGTATTTTCCTTGAAAATAGACGAGGAGCGTCTCAATTCATATCCGCCCCAGTTCTTGTCCCCTGTGCAGTTAGTTAAGGTTAGTTTGTTGAAGAATTTAGTCACAACGTAACATCTATGTCTTTAGCGCTGGTGAAGGGCGACATTGTGTGTGTATGGAGAAGCGCCAGAATGGTGAGAAAACCCACCGACTAGCGGCATCATCAGCCACGATTTACACCTGCGAAATTTCGGGGGCCGACTCCGCCGGGTATCGAACCCGGATCGCCTTGGTGGAAGGCGAGTGCTCTAGCAACTGCGCCAGCCGTGGACCCAAGTTTCGGTTAGTTTAAGTTAGTTTAGATTAGTTTAAAAGGTCAGAAACTACTGTACGCTGAATCTAGGGACGGTTATGTTAGGTCAGAAGTACAATATAATGCATGTATGTGAGTTGGCCGAAGATAGACGAATGCTGCCGAGTGTTTCCGAGGAGCGGGAAAGTTGAGGCGACCCAGACGGAGGGGCTAATAAGGATGTGGGCCGCCCTCGGAGCGCGTCATTATGCAGCACGGCGGACGACCGACGCCTGCAGGCGCAAAGCTCTCAGTGCTGAGACGTTGCCGTCATTCTCCTCGGCCAGGTAATTACTCTTTCTTCCCCGCGGGCCGCGAGCATTGATTACACCCGGGCGCAGGGCTGGCCAACGTCCTCCTCTCTGTTGCAGGC
Organism: Medauroidea extradentata; assembly: GCA_003012365.1. Classification (NCBI taxonomy): domain Eukaryota; kingdom Metazoa; phylum Arthropoda; class Insecta; order Phasmatodea; family Phasmatidae; genus Medauroidea; species Medauroidea extradentata. The sequence continues at coordinate 19,453 of PNEQ01087060.1, read as the reverse complement.
CCTGTCCACGCTTGAGCACTACTGTACCTTGGCCACAATACCATCTAGAACAAGACTAGTAATACACGGCTTGCTGCTTCGCTCATGAGCAGAGCAACATCACTGTGTTTTCCTTGTCCTTATAAAACCTGCCTTGAATTCAGAGCACAACGTTTTTCTTGCATTTTAAACATATCTTCTTCTCCTCCTCCTTTTCCTTATAGCGCATGCGTTTCTCAATAAGCGACCGCGGACCAGATGCGGCCGGCTGAGATACTGGTCCGCCATTAAAGTGTAAGAAACCCGGGGATTTCTTTGAAAAAATTCGAATAAAAATTTTTAAATGTTAGTTCCGTCAATATAATCTGTGTGTACGACAATGATTGTTTGCTTTTGAATGTTAAATTGCAAGGAACATAAATTTAAACATCATCGATCACATTGTTAGAACAGTCATTTCAGAAGCGTTCAGTAATTTACGTAGACTGATGTTGGCGTCACCCACAGTAGTATTTGTAACGTCTTGTGAGTGCAGTTCAGTGGCGGGTCCAGCATTGAGAGAAGAGGGTGGGGGCTATGCCTTAAAAAGTGTGTATACATACACCCCAAGCCAAATGCGGGGTTCCGGGTGTCCTCCCCCGGAAAAGTATTGATTTTATAGATGCAAAATTGTGCTTTTAAAGGAGTTTACACACAAAAATTTTAATTGCATAAGTAAGAAAATTTTAAAATAAATTATGTCTTAAAATTATACAGCGCTAACAAAAAATAAATTAGAAAAATTAACAGAGAAAATAAATCTGACCTTAGTAGGGAAGGGGTGCGGGCCCCATGGCCCCCCTAAATCCGCCCCTGATGCAGTTAGTACAAGAATGGCTAATGAGATGGCCGGCGTTGAAATAATTAACCTCAGTATGTGATGCACTTTTCCGTCGCGGCTTTGATCGCAGGTGTCCAAGCCTATCGAGAGGAAACTTTTTTCCCTCGGTTGTCTTTGATCACCTCGGTGGCGCGGTTGATCGATATCGAACTGGCGTAATTAATTATAAATTATCTCGCCGCCGTTTCAATTATTTGAACACTCATTTGGCGGCAAGGAACGTCGAGTCATGCCTAATAACCTGCGTCACGGAACTAGAGTGCAGTTGGAAGAGTCGCTCGGCTCTAATAGCAGACGTCACGAAACTACTAGGAATTTCTTATCTATCAGCTACACAGTTTATCTACAGTCCATGCTGGATGCAACTACACGGCAAATATCCATTTAGTCTGTTGTGACAACGAGCCTACTTACCTGCACCACTCACTTGTCTTACTAAAGCGTACTTTGCATACAAGGACATATAAATGCAACTGTTCATAACGTAGTTGTACCATTACTTTTGTCATGCAGTTTACAGAAGCGACAGATATGAGTGACCTTGAAGCGCGCATCAGAAACATCAAACCAGCCAAGCCCTGAACTAGCGTGCAATATCCACGCAGATTCGTCTTATTGCGGGACTTACGCGGTGGCCATATAATTGTATTGTACAGACGTCTTTATAAAAGTTCAGCACACGTTTCCATCAAAGTTTCACATACATCCAGTAAGTATGTTTTGAATTACGGCGGTCTGAAAAGGCAGTTTTTAGCGAGAGCCTAGGGACAGTGGTTTTAATGAGCATGTTGTCTAAGGGCGCGGTTCACGTCAGTTTTCAACGTCTTTGTTTATTTTTATATTTGTACCAGATATTTTTTCTTATTTTAAACCTAAATTGTGATTAAATCTTCCTCTTGGGAAAATTTTGTATCTCTCATAGATTTGCGTATTGAGTCGTAAACGTCAAAATTTGCACTTTACGGTTTTAAGCACGCCACTGAAACCAACTGACATACCAAACCGACAAAATTCACAGTGTATAACAATGTTGTAGTCAATGATTTGACATGAATGAAAACAAAATATTAATTTTTTCTGTGTTAAATAAAAAACGCTGAATTTTGAAATGAAAATTTAAAAAAAATATATATAGCAACAATTTTTTTAGAAATACACAAAATATATTTTCCGTTGAAAGTAACCTGCACTTGTTTCAGTGCTTTATGAACACATCTGCAGCTCGGCTTCATGGCCAGTGTTGCAAATCACAGACGTGTGGCGCCGCAGTAACTGTATTTAGAGATGATTGTTTATCTCGGGAAAACTTAACACTTTGATTATTACTGGGTTTCTCTTTTACGTGGAGCTGTTGCCCTATTTGACTGAGCCAATAAGAAACCCGCTGTTGTAATATGTGTGGCCTGTTGTTGGTCTGCAGACAGCTGCGTTGTGTCTGACGTACATCACCCAATCAAATGTTGTAAGAAACTACAGTGTTTTCAAGGATATGTTGGAACAAAACATTTTCGCGATATACTATCATCTCTAACTATTTTCTCATTGGCACAGTCAAATGGGCGATATACAATCATCTGTAACTGTATTCTCATTGTCACAGTCAAATGGACGATATACCATCATCTCTAACTATTTTCTCATTGGCACAGTCAAATGGGTGATATACAATCATCTATAACTGTATTCTCATTGGCACAGTCAAATGGGCGATATTCCATCATCTATATATATATATATATATATATATATATATATATATATATATATATATATATTCTCATTGGCCCAGTCAAATGGGCGATACCTATGGCAAAGAAATGCTGCCAATAAACCTGAGCTGTATATGTGCACATATGGATATTGAGGCGCGTTGGTGCAAAATATATAGCCTCCAAAATCAGTTGCTCTACTCAAAGCTTACGAGGAAAGGTTTTGATGAAGTGCCGTCAAATTGCCGTGGTAAGAGAAATGAATTGTATTCTAGTCCATCTAAATGTTGGCTAGGGTTGGAGGTAGCTGTAACTATGAGGACTACCAATGCAGGTGTCGGAAAGTAAACTTGTTGCGTGAGCCAGATTGTATGTATGAATATAGGAAGTCTAGTGTGTTAGGTGGCGTCAGTGTATGACGAGGAGACACCGCAGTGAGGGCGCGGTAAGCTGGGCTGATGACGACAAGGCTCTCGGTCCGTGTTATGAGCAGTTCTTGACGACGTTGATGGATGGTGTCTCACGAGCCGCGCTCATGTCTACTGCGGGACCAACCATCGATCCCGCCTTGACGTGCGACATGTCTGCGCTTAACCACAGCTCTCTGCACGCACAGTGTTGCCAGATGGCATGTGTAGAGCACACCACATTGTGCTCAAAGGTACTGACAAATTTAGTACCGAAAATCGGGGCTATTTTAACCCTGCGGTGATACGTGATAAGTAGGGCCACGATTTTGTCGCGAAAAGATTTTTGCCCCACTTTGTTTCAGTGTCTCTCGTGCACATCGGCAGTTCTGTTTCAAGGTTATTGGCACCGTGTCTATGTTCAGGCACGTTTCTCATTTGACTGCACCAATCAGAATAAGAATATTGTGAGTCTGTACGTCTATAATTTGCCAAGGCCAGTGAGAATAAAATCATCCAGCCACAGACGATGTAGCAGAGCTGCAGGTGTGCACATGACGCATCGAAACCAAATGTTGCAAAAATCTTTTCGCCATAAAATCGTGGCTCTAGTGATAAGTGATAGAGACGATGATTTATCGCGAGAATGTTTTCTGCCAGCGTATTCTGCAAATCAGTGTAGCGTCATGTATTATTGGCCGGCGGTTATGTTGCACAGTCTAGTTGTTTACAGAAGAGTTACAGACGTACAGAAGTAGTGGACCGGAGCTATCATTGGCCCAGTCAAATAGGGACTCGCCAGTAACGAAATAAAAGCGGCAGAAGTCTAGGTCTTTAGTGCTGGTGAGGGATGACATGATGTATTGAATGAAGGAATGAAGGAGCGGGGAAACGAAAGATCCCTGAGAAAACCAGAGGCATCGTCCGGCACGATTCTCACATGCGAAAATCTGGGGACTGACCCCACCGGGAATAGAACAAAGGTAGCCTTGGTGGGAGGCGAGTGCTCTAGCCACTACGCCAACCACGGCCACATTCGTGATTGGTGCTTTGTGATTGAGTGATAGGTGACGTGCGAAAGGTTGGCACCGGTAGTTTCCGCGGTAATATTTGTGCATCAACTTGTTTGTATGACATACGTTCACAGCAGTATGACTTCGTGGACAGTGATTATATGTTTGTAACCCTCAGTGTCTGGGGTTCTTCTGCCAGCTAGTCACATAACTTGTCCCAGTGACTTTGTTCTGATTGCACAGTCGAGTAAGTGACGCCTATACGCAACAACAAGATGTTAATAATCAAGAAGAGCTTCAGATGTCCACGTGAGGCACTGAAACAAAGCTGTGCAAACATATGCCCCTATTGGTAAGTAGAGAGGATGGTTTATCGCGGGAAAACTTGACTGTTTGCTGGGTTTCGACGTACGTTCACTTTACCCTATTTGACTGAGCCAATAAGAATCCCGCTGTTGTAATATTTGATGTCTGTTATTGGTCTGCAGACAGCTACGTTGTGTCAGACGCACATCACCTAATCATATGTGTTGTAATTAATTGCAGCGTTTTCAAGGGTATGTTTGTCCAAAACATTATCGCGATATATCAGCCTCTCTATTGATAAGTGATAGGTGATACGTGATAAGTGCAGGGTTATAGGAGTGAAGTGATTATTGTAAGGTGATAGTTGATAGATGATTGCTGATAGACGATATTTGATATGTGATTGGTGACATGTGTCAGTTGATAGGTGTTAGATGATCGGTAGTAAATGGTAGGTGACAAATAATAGATGATAGTTGACGTATAAATAAAAAAAAATAATTGGGCTGAAAGATACTGAGAAAATTTGGTATAGATAACCGGGTTTATTTTGGCTCTTTATTAAACTCAGATGTTGGTTTTTATATAGATGAAAACCTATCAAATATTTAACTGAGCGTAGAAAGCTTAGTACTTAATATAACACTCGCGTTATCAATTTCATCACCATACGACCTCGAAAGTAATAAATTAAGGGGGGAGGGGAGGGTTCTCACGCCGCTTGTTGAAGTTTCGTTCTTTAAATCATGAATTATTTTAATCGAAATTACTAAAAAAATTGCGTTTTAACATTATACAAGAGCCTTCGGTATTACTATGTAATTATTACTTACGAATTCTCTTATGACTCAGAAATAGCAAAGTATGTATTCATAATTTTAAAATAATATATTACTAATTGCGTCTTCAATGTTGCTAAAATGTTATGGATTTAGGAGTTAATAGTGCTATAATGATACTTATTAAATTAGTATTTCTTTACCAACCAAACAATACAAAAGCAAGTAATTCCAACTCGGTATGTGTTGACCCATCTTTAGGTGACAAAGTTACCCCATTAGAGTAAGTGAAACCACAGTTTACAGTATTCGTAAATATATAAAAATATAGGATCAGCAGCTCTGAATGTCTCATAGAGGGCAGTTGTCTGTGAGAAGCTGCACGGCAGTTTAGTGACTTAGTGCCTAGAGGCTAGTATGAGGTGTGATGTTCGTAATGTCTCGTCCTTACCGTTTCCCTAGCCTACTTAAAGGCCTCAAACGCGCAAAATACCTTCACCCAGACGACAACTTTAATTTATTTTATTGTGCTTTTGTTGTGATAACACTAGCACGGGCATAGCTAAGGGGAGACTAGCGTTGTCGCAACCACTCCTAGAAAATAATATAGTCTTGTATTAAAAAAGGTCTCTACACAGTAAAACAACTGTACATTTACAAGGAAAAATTTTGTAAACTAATATCAGAACATTATCAGTCTGGTGATAATAGTGAGATGTCAGAAACCTTTTAAAGTGGTTACAAATATTGTGAACACCTTTAGGAAGTAGTAAAATAAATGTCAGTAAGCAAAATTTTCGATTTGGAACAAAATAAAGCTAGGGGACCTGAAAACATTTCGTACTGTTACAAAAAAATTTTTTTCTTTAACTAGTTTCCGAAAAAAAATTGTTATAACATTACAAACAATTGCTGTAAAGTGAACCAGATATTAGCTGCAAATGAACAACATTTGTTTGTAGATTTACAGAAATGTTTTTAAACATACAAAGAAACTTGTAAAAGTACAAGATTTTTTTTAATTTTACAAAATATGTTTGAAGTGTTACAAAAACCTTTTTTGGAAACAGGTTTCCAAAAAAACCCTAATTTTTTTATTTTTTTACTGATAGAGATCTCGCAGGGAGAAGGGGGTTTAACTCTACCTATTACGTGATGTTGGATACGACAATGTCCACTGGCAACAACTGAGGAATGACTTTCTAAAATAATGTGATGCTGTGTATCGTAACAGGAGCCAGATGTTTATGCAAACTGATTTTCAAACGATTGCGAGTTAAAAATACGTTTTGTAACAGTGACGAGACCGTTTCTGATCTTCTAAATAAACGTAGGTGAATTTGATGCAAACATTTAGATAATTTTAAACGATATTGTAAATTACTGATACCGGTTTTTTTTTCCCGTTAGTGTCTGCAATATACAACGAAACTGCGCAGTAAGCTACGTTTTTACATAAACGTTAAATTAAATTACTTAATTCGTATGTTACTTTATTATTTTCATTAGATTTTAATAGAAAATGCACGGCACGTAAAAATCTCTAGAAAAGGGCCCCGGCTGGGGGGGGGGGGGGGATACAAGCTTGCCGCACTGTTGCGTGAAACTCAGTATTCTGCTAGAATTTTTATATTGTTAGTCACGTACTGTTAAATTACTTTGCGAGGCCATTTTTTTTAAAGAGAAAGGTTTTTTCTCTTCGTTTTTTCCCCGCCAACCGCGGACACATCAAAGACTCTTCCATGGTCTGCGCGCCATGCCAAAATCTTCATTAAATTAATTAAACGGCGGTGAAGTTAGGCGTTGTTATCGCGGAATTAATAATTTCGGGAACGAAGGTTTTTTTTATACCCCTCGCTCTGTCGTGCCCTGTGATGAGAGCTACGTGCTTTGTTTACGTTTTTTTAAAATGCCTCTAGGGCTCGGCGGAACGACTGACTGTTGGGTGGGGGAGGGGGTAGCTGGCTGAGGGCTTAAAAGAGGAGGGGATGAAAAATTGTGTTCTGGAATGAGGGGAGAAGGGGCTATTTATATTTAACCCTGGGGCGGGCGAAAGCGGAAAAAGTTCCGGGGGCGGTTTCGTTTCATTTCAAAAAGCCATTTTCGATAACGAGTGTCTAGTAAGGAGGGGAGGAGGGGTGGGGGTGGTTGGCAGGCCCTTGTAATCAGCGGTAAGGGCTCTCTGGTGAGCCATGCAATATGTGGATTACGGCGTGATGGTTGGGTAAGGGGCTGGAGGAGGTAACGCACAACGCTAGGTAACTAGCCTTATCTGCACAGCGACCCACGAGGGACTGACTTGACTGCAAGTAAACATATCTTGTACGGCGCGGCTCCTGTGAAAGACATCCGCTACAATACCTCTGCAGCCCCAGCCCTCTCAACCATCACACTGTATTGTGTTCCTCTACTCTACTGGCGTATCTTCGCTAACACTCTGGTTAATTACCTCACATGCTTGCTCGTGTAGACGTATTGTTACAGCCGCGCGCATAGATGTCGGAGATAATCTACACGATGCACATGCAGGTCGTTCGCAAATATGCTGCACTTTCTCGTCGGTCCACACTTAATGTGTAAATATACAGGATGTTTCTTAACTTATGTTACTAACTTTGGTAGGTGATTCCTGGTCAAAAATAGCTATATTTGCTTACCACAATTCTTAACGGAGGGTCACCACCCTGTTATTTTCGTGAAGGAGTGAGTTTGGAAAAGCGGTTTCTTGAAGGGTTAAAGATCTTAATAAGAGTCAGTGTTCTCCCCAGCAAAAATTTAGGGCTGGGTGGTTTATGAGACCAGCCGGGTCGATCGTGGAATAATCTTGATGAAGTTGATTGGAATGTCTGTTTCTTAGCCAGGTGGGGGCGCCCAGCAAAACTGGCCTCGGGAGAACACTGAGAGTAATCATCGTAAATAAAATTGTAATGCAATGCCACGTAGTTTCCGATATTTTGGCAAAATAACGTTCTAATATTAGATGTCCGATGGTGTATATCTCTCTTACGAATTGCGCTAGACCAATAATTGCATTGTGCAATCGTACCTCATTTCTGCTAAGGAATTATCTCTCAAAATTTGCAACATAAGTTAAGAAATACCTTGCAGAATATAACTTGGAGCGTGCTAAAGAATGAATTTGTTTATAGTTGTTCGGAAATTATGTTTTCAAGATTACAGGTATACAAATATTTTATAAATAAATTAAAGTATGTACTTAAATTACCTGTTACGCATTTCGAAGCGCCGAGAAGGAAAAATTTGATCTGTTCGGATTTGTATGTTGTTTTCAGCTTTTTTTATTCATCGGACAAATTACTTCTTTTGTATTTTTAATTTAACTCCTGAAACATACAACTTTCAACTTTGAAGTGCAGTTGACTACGCAATATAGGCTAAAGTGTTTCATTAGAGTATAATGCAGTCAGCAGTAATGTTAGCAGAACTAACGCGTGCAAATATAACATTGTAAATGTTACCAACTTGAACTGCTGTGTGGGCAGTACGCGATGTATTGTTACGAGAATACCTCTCATCGTAGTTAACTTCATCACTCAAGTCTGGTTAGGCACAGAAATAACACGCAGTATATATATGCAGTGATGGTTGTCGGTTCAAACGGCATGCACGAGTATGTTTCCGAACGGAAAACTTAGGCCGGAGGGGAGGGGGGAGGGCAGGCCTACGGCCAGTTCTGCTAAGTCACGTGCGAGGTAATTGGCTTATCATTTACGTGGCAGTGAATATTTAACAACCTTCGCTGACGATGTGACGGCGCGTGTTGGGGTGGCTGTCGTCTGCTCGACCTAGTTCCGTATCACGATACTGCTCGTGTAACTGTACGACCCGGTAGAGTCAGGGTAGACTTTACGCGCTTCAATCGCCCGAGTAGGTAGATGTGCCCGGAATAGTAACTCGTGGTGTGAGAATTGGCAGGGTAACGCTTGGAGACTTGTCATACGACGTGGGCCCCTCCCTACCTTACCCCTTGTCCTCCCTCTCCGTTGTAAAAGTTATAACGTACGCGCTGAGGCCGTCGCTTGACGCAGGAATCGCAATAACGTGACAGATGCGACGCGAAGGTCGCGACAAGAATAGAGCAACTTGGAAGCTAATCAGTGTCAAGACGTCAGTGACGTCAGCAAGAAAAAATGGTATACGCGACGTGAATTTCGAATAGAACGCATTTATATATTATTCGCATCGCGGACGCGACAAAAATGAGAAACACAATTTAAATGTGTGTCTAAATGTTGGTAAAACTATTGAGTTGGCAGTAAACTACGTTTATTTATTTTATGAGAGATGTGTAATTGTGTCCTTATTTCACGCGTGCGAATGAATGTCATGCATATATTCAAAATTAACGATAAATAGCAAAATAATGTTATCTGTATTGGCTGTCCTACAAGAGGTTAATAGTCTCGAGGAAAAGTGTACATGTATTTTTTGTATTTGTCGCGCGGCAGCCAAACTAGTGTTCTCAATAATTAGAATTTACAGTTTCGCGTCGTACCCTTTACGTCGTGTGGGTCGTGCTATTGAGAATCCATCATGAGTCTGCTCGCCCTACTTCGGCTGGACGTGAAAGTCTTCTGCATTACGTTTTTCGCAGGCGTCGCCCTCCCTGCCCCGCGACGTTACTACGCCATTTCCTCTTCTGTGTGTGTGTGGGGGGGGGGAGTTAGCCTTTCCGCCAACCCGCGATCGCGAAAACCACCCTGCAAGTTCTTTTATTGCCGCCACCTCACGTCCCGTCCATTCCGTATTCTGCGGGGTAGAATGGGTCTGCACGAATCGCGAGCAACTGTCTCCCCCGCCCATCACCGCAGCAGCCAATAGCTCTACTTTGTTTGGCAACTGTCGTTAAACTACCCTCTCCCGTCCCGGCAGTTGAGTAGCTGTTTTATTGGCGGTCGTTATTGGCGAGACGACGTGACGATGTGGCTCGTCTAGCTGCGCTGTTACGTCGCGGTGCTTCACAGACAATCTGCCCATCAGCTTTCGTCTGTGCCCAAACCATGATAATATGGCTCTGGTAAAGTGTACGGTAGGAAAATATCAACTCTGGGTCACGAGTTTGTATAGATGTTACGTCAGCCTGCATTGGTTGGTTCGTATGTTGAATATATCGTGTGTTGGTTTGTTGGTTTATATTGTTGTGTACTGTGGCCTATAAAACTAGAACCCTAAATTTGGTGGGTTCAATAACCTCACAGGCTAGACTGCACAGTCCTGTATACACTATGTCCTCGTCTTCTTGTACATTGTCTGCTGCTCCAGTGAGTGGACAGTTGTACATGTGACAAGGTAGAGTGAGTGTCACTGAGTGTTTACATTCAGATATGCTATTAGTACGGACCCTGTTTTTTCGCGAAAAGAATTTGGCCCAGTTTATTTCGGTGCCTTACGTGCATATATGCAATTCTACTTCATGGTTATCGGCAACGGGTCTATGTGAAGAGCCGTATCTCATTTGACTGAGCCAATTACAAAAAAAAAAAAAAACTTTCCTGCAACACCACACGTCTGTGATTTACCTGTAGAATCTCCAGGCTTGTGACAGTTAAAATATCCACTCGCTGACCACGAAGCAGAACTTAAGGTGTGCACGTAAGACACGGAAACTAAGTGAGGCAAAATTATTTTCGCGAAAAACAAGGGTTCCTTCCTATTAGTTGAGATGAGGGTCTACCGCGGGAATATTTGACTGTTTGCTAGATGTCAGCGTATGTTCCGCTTATCGAAATCTCACTGGCTTTTTCCCTGTACGTATAGTTGTTAACCAATTTGACCGAGTCAATAGGAATCCAACTATTGTAAAATTTGATGTCTGTTATTAGCCAGCAGACAGCACGGAGTGTAGACGTTCATCGCCCAATCATGCATATGGCGAGAAACTACAGTGTTTTCAAGGGAATGTTGGCACGGCAAATTTTCGCGATATATCATCTCTAGCCGTTAGTTCACAGTTTTCAAAGAAGAGTTTCAGTAACAGCGATCCGCACTTCGAAGTTACTTACCTTTACAGGAGTTTATAATCCAACCTCTTCTGAAATGAATTCAGTAAATTTCCCGGTCTCGATTAACCTCTGCGTGTACAAATTAATTCAAAATCATTTTCGGTAGGCCAGTACATTATCCAAGGCCCATTACTCACATTCTCACTTATATTTAAATTGTCCTAGCCGGATTTGTTTTTCGTAAGTGAGAGATTTTGGTCAACGCTTAACATCGCGGTCTTCAGCGCTGGTGAGGGGTGACATGAGGTGAGTATGGAGCAGCGCCGGAATGAAGGGTGGGGGAAGCGGGAGATCCTCCAGAAAACCCGCCGACCAACGGCATCGTTCGGCACGATTCCCACATGCGAAAATCCGTGGAGCGACCCCGCCGGGAATCGAACTCGATCGCCTTGGTGGGGGGCGAATTGTCTTACCATTCAAGGGCCGCGTGTGACTATCGGTAGAGAACAGGAAATTATGAGAATGCATTAGAGTATACATTATATTTCAAATTCCCGTGCACGTCCATGACTTTCGCGATTGAGTCACTGTTTATGAAACATTTCCTTAGAGGACTGTGAACCAATATAAGACCAGCATGAAACCACTCAACATCCGCTCTACCTTGTCACATGTACAACTGTCCACTCACTGCAGCAGCTGCCAATAAACAATTTCCTGTGTTACATGTAAACACATGTATATGGGTATCTTATATGTGTACTCGGCGATGTGTTTATACATAAAATTGACATTTTAACGCTTTTCGTATTAGTATAGGATAAAATATCCCTATTTACTTCTGTTGGTTAGGTTAGCGATTGTAATTGAGGGGCTCACAGCCATAACAAACAAAGTCCATCTAGGACCAAATGAAGACATTAAGGTCTAAAGTATTAAGTGAAACCGTAACTTCAATCGGCTGTTCTTGGCAATGATGACATATGTTGGACAGAAAATATACAATTGGCATGATTTATCTCAACATCAGAAAAACTATGTGTAGGTGATTCGGGATGAAGTGAGCAATCTGCAATATCTACTTATTAAATGAACGGGCGCTGTATGTACGATGTACTAAATAGTAATCTTAGTTACAAATGCCTGCAAATTGACGTTTTATAACGCTGTTTTCTCTTTATCGACTCTAATTGGTTACGATACACACTGTTGCCGTTATTTATCTCGTAAATATATGCGTAGTATATTGATTTGTGGTTCAAAACCGTCGCTATAAACACACACGACACACGCAATTCAAGAATTCAAGTTCCGTTCAGCATACTGCCATGAACGACGACGACGCCATTTTTCTTAATGTGTGGAACAGAAAAAATAAATGTTATTTCCTATTTCCACATACTCAGGCTGGCGATCGTATAACATTACTGATTATCAATGATATTCAAAAGTATTTGAAGTAACTGTTTACGAATGTGTTTATCAGAAATCCATATTTATTAAACAATGGACAAACACACTCATGACTCAACACGCTTTTAAGCGAGCGAAGCCGAAGCGGCGAAAACCTAACTCTGATGCCACCTGTCGGAGGAATTTCGAACTACGTCCGTGGCGCGAGCGTTAGCGGCATGTGTCAACGGCAGTTTTGAATTCAGCGGGCGGTTGCATCACTTTGTGACGGCGCTAATCAAGTAAAATTACATAGTCAGTAGGTATGTCAATAAGGGCATAAAAAATATTTTAAAACATATGGTATACAGAGAGGTTGACTACATTTTATGTTCTTCTTTCACTAATTCTGTGTTCAAATAAGAAAATACACGGAACTACATGCAATGATTTGTTACCAACCATACAAACAATAATGTAACTATTATTAATGTTGACCAATATGCAGTAACGACTAGTGATTTTTTTCAAAGGTTAAATCTTTAGTGCTCACTTTATTCCGAATGACCTTTACTTGGTTCGTTATGGTTCTGAGCCCTTCAATTGAAAGTGGACAGTGTAGGTACTGTGAAACCAGTAATCACGCAGGAAGAACTTAACACAAAGCACACAAGGAGAGTATAATATTTCGTACAAAGAGGGTTCATGTATAAGTGAAGGGCGTAAAGGCGGATAACTTTCGCAACCACATAATCTGCGGAACTGCAAAGCTCTTCAACCAGCGGGTGTAAATTACTGCAAGATTATTCAGAACGGTTTTCTGGCCGTGTGGTACGCGTTGGGTCTACGTAGACTTTTTATGCCCGTGTGTCTGCGCATCTCTTTACTGTGGTTGCTGATACCTTCTCGCTACCTGCTTATCTCTTCTTGTGCTTGCTATCTCCCCGCGCCCCTCAACCTTCCCACGACACTGCTGCTCCTTCCTCGCGGAAACTGGAATGGCTTTTGTTAAATTTGTTTTCTGATCTTCCTCCACCTCTATTCGTCTTGTCAGTGGCGTGTTTTGTTGCGAGGTCTCGTCCTTCTCCCCGTCATTCTCTCTTCCTCTCTCAATTGCACGCTTGTGTGCGCGCATGCATGCTAGTAGGCGGTTCGTTTTTTTATATATATATAGCTGCGGTCTTGTTTTTCGCGGCCAGTGGCGCGGCTCGCGAACGACAATAATTGATGGCGGTATTTCGTGACGCGCGCGGAGAGGGCGTGTT
>PNEQ01087059.1:0-88650 GCA_003012365.1 Medauroidea extradentata | reverse complement strand
AGGTTGTTCTGTTTGTGGATAACTGCCCAGCACATCCTAAAGTCGAACTCTCTAACACCGAGCTAGTGTTCCTGCCTCCGAACACTACAAGTGTCCTACAGCCCATGGACCAGGGCATCATACAGTTGGTCAAGAAGAAATTTCGTGACATGCTGGTTCATGATTTAATTATTAGTATTGATATTAACAGGCAGCCGAGTAAGTGGGATGTGCTAAGGGCTATCAGAGCAATTTGCACCAGCTGGGATGCAGTGAAACCCGAACACATTGCCAATTGTTTCAGACATGCACAGTTTGTTGTTGCTGACAAACTAGAACATGTATCAGAAATTGTGGACAACCGTAATAACCGAGACACTCCCGCTGCCGAAGACAGAGTCGAAGCTGAGCTCGGTGACAATGCTGCTTCACTTGCGACTGATAAGTCTACAGAGCCTCAACCTGGTGGATCTGCAGAGCTTCAACCTAGTACCTCTCGTGACGACGTTCTCCCTTTGTCGGTCCTTCCGATCGCAAAGGAATTGTGAGATAAACTAGCGCCAGGTGTCACGTATAAGGATTACCTCACCGTTGATGACGACATACTGACGTGGGGGGGCCATGAATGATGACGAACTATTAAATGTTCAAGAGGAGTCCACGACAGATGAAGAGGGGGAGGAAGAAGACGTACCAAAGCCGACAAGAGAGCGGATGCTCGATGCCATTGATGCTTTGTCAAATGGTATGCAACGTAGTGATGCTGGAAGTGACGTGTGGGCGAGTTTCATGCATGTAAAAAAGTGGGTTGCTACCAGCTACGGTAAAAAGAAGCAGTCATCAATCACAGACTTCTTTAAGAAGTAATATTTTTGAAGTGTTGAAACCCTCCCTAATTTTGTTTAAAGGTTTTAAGTAGAAGTCTAAGAAATTCACAAAAAAAAACAATACTACACTTGGATTACTTTACCCCTTCTCATTAAAAGAAAGTCATAACTGTGCAGAAACAGTTTCTTTAACACCCCCAATTGTGACTGTACAGTCGACCCGCCTTATCCGCGGCATTTCGTTCCAGAAGATTCCGCGGATAACGAAAACCGCGTATATTCAAGACACCTTCATAACCTGCATAAACCAGGTGCACATAAAAAAAAATTTTTAATCCCTAAATCTATGTACTAATATATTTGTGTGAGGTACAGAACTTTAATACGTTCATAAAGTGTCCCACAACATTTAAATATCGTAAAAATGCTACATCACATATGCAATGCCGCGCGTAAGATACTGCGAGGCGCCGAAGACCTAGCAACAGCGCGCGCGAGCCAGGTGGTCTGGCTGATCTACCTTCTCTGTTTCACACTCCACTTGGGTGGTCACGGAATGACCTGGAGGGGGAAGGGACGTGAGGTAGTGGTGGTGAGAACGGAATGTGCTGCAGCAGATGATGACTCACTGCGCTGTTGCCAACTAGTCAGCTTGGAATACAACCCGGCGCTGGCGCCTGGCGGCCCAGCCGGCAGCCGGCACGCGGCACTACATGTGCACGTAAACACACGTTAAGCCAGCTGGTCATCGGTGAATCACAGGAATATTCTTAATATTTCTACGCAATATTAATTAATGTTAACAAGTTAGTCCTGTTAACAAATGCAAATGCAATTAATTACCTTTTTTCCCCACATAATTTTTTTTTCAATTTTTTTAAAATCACCTCATTATGGCCGCACCCCATTTTTTTGGGGCAAAAGTTTGGTCAAATATGTGCGGCCATTATGCGAGTAAATACGGTATTTGTTGCTATTTGGTTTGAGGCGATCACGCCATGCAGCAGCAGCCGCCGGCCATACCATGCCAAGACACTGCGGCAGAGTGACTGAGTTTTGGACGATACTGCGGCGGCCGAGTTACGTCCCCCGCTAACTTACTTTATGTGTTGATTGCGAAGGACACAAGCCAACATTTGTAAATAATACATGATTGAATTAATACAAAACATTAATATTCCCTGTTGTAACAAGTTGATGCAATTTTAGGGCACTTTTTTTGTTTTGGGGGGTCAAAATCGACCAAACTCGTTGACAGCGAGGTCTCGGCAATAGCCAGGTTCGAACCAGGAACCGTAACACCTCGTTATAACGGGACTCTACTGTACGAGGTTTCCAAAACTTTTAACAGCAAGCGTGAGCGACGAGTGCCGCGGCGTGTATAGGCGGCGTTGCGTAACAATGTGCAAGCCTAGATCCGTTCTCGTGATGCACTTAGCGGCTGGCCAGGTGCCGTGCGGCGAATTAAAACGAGGTAGTCGAAAAAATGCAGAGGCGGACAGAGTACGAGACAGTGTTTCGCTGTTTCGTCAAAATGCGCTACTGTGCAATGTGCAGCAGGTTATTCTAGCGTAGTGTTCTAGCGTGCATCATCAATTAATAAAAACAAATTAGTGAAATTTAAACACAACTCGCTGGCACAAAAAGGCAAAGAGTTGAGGTGAATGTCGTGTTACTTTTGTCGTAGTACATGTAGTAATAAGTTTGACGAGTTTAGCTTTTTTGTAGCAAGAATGCTCTCATGATAATGCTGTGTGCCCTTTCACACTGTGGCACACGTTGAATAATTTGTGCGCTTGCCCAAGACAAGTAAAAGTCAGCTTGGACAGGTGAATATAATTGTTCACTTGTCCATTCGGCAGGTGAAGCTGGTGTGTTTGCCAGCATAAATGAGTGACACTGTAATCTTCCAGTGATGTAATATATACATAAATATGTATTGTAGGGAGTGTATGTGTGGATAAGTGGTGCAAAGTTGAAACAGTTCAATATCATTAAAAAGAAGAAAAAAATCTACAGTTGATATAATAAATATCCTTTAATAATATACTTCTTCAATAAAGCAGCATTAGAAAATGACTTGGAGTGAGAACTGTAGGGTGCTGAAAAACTGAAAATATTTCCTCTCAGGGTACCAAAAATAGAAAATATTTGACTTTTGTAATCACCTACTGGTTATCTCCACATCCTAACAAATAGTTTAATTTACTTAATGTGCCAAACATTGTTCTGGGCACTGCAGGTGGAATAAAAAACATAGGCTACATTGAGTGTAACTGCCAAAAAATTTTGAAGGATTGAAATATACCGTTAATTAGATTACTCTCACAAATAGATGTTCCTCACATACACTCTGTTTTCCAATAATTAACATCACTTAATTTAAGTTAATAATAATTTATTCCTTTTCTTTCCTTTCCTCGGCTAACTCAGATCGAGAACGGTAGATCAGATATAAAAAAAACTGGACCATTGTGTTGGTTTATTTAGGTAAAAAAAATTAATAAAAGTTTTACTAAAACAAATAACTTCACTAAAATTATGGAGAGTGAAAGATATTAAGGAAAACACAACCAAATATATATACACTGTCTTCTAAATTTTCAGGAGAGTAATAAACCAGTTACTGTAAGACATTCGACAGGCTATAAAATGGCGGTGACTTTTTACATCTTGATCTTGTGCACAAAAGGTAAGTAATTAAATAACCATTGAACTGACAGTATTAGTTATAGAATAAAACTGACACAGCTTCCAATAATTATAAGCTTCATGGTAACAACACCAATTACTATCTTGGCACTGGAAAAGTAAGGAAAAAAAAAATTAAATTGTACTTTAACTTGGCAGCCTATCGCCTCGGCGGTTGAAACTTATCTAATCTCTACCCTTTGCTCGCGGCTAGTTCAAAAGCCTTCGCAACCATTACAAAAACTGTAGTCTGGTTTGGAGATTTATAAACAAATTAACTGTAAATTAAAGAAAAATGTAAATTCTTAAAAATACTAACAGACATAAAAAAAACTAAAACACACAAAAAAACACATAAATAAATAATAAGTAAATAAATTGGATGGGAGCCTAGCCTACCTGTTTACAATACTAAACTCACTTATACCTACTCTACCAGGGGCATTTCCTAACTAACCTTACTGGGTACCTACAATTACATCTATAAACAAAAAAAAATACAGAAAATTAATGTCCTTGTTTTTCACAAAAAAAATAAAAATACTAATTACAAAATTACTAAAATACTATTTCTGTTAGCGAAATGCTACAACACCAACATTGGTAGTTACTTTATTTTTGTGTGCTAGTCATGAACTGTGTTTAGCGGTGGCACAAAGTTGAGTTCCAAGTCAATAAGTAACAGAAGTGGACGCACGTGTCCACATTGACTTTGAGCAAGGTCACAAGTTTGTGATTTTATTCTGGCAGTGTGCCAACAGAAAAAGTGTCGGACCTACTTGAGTGCTACTAAACCTACACAAGAAGGTTCATTGAAAAGCAATGCTAAGGCTAGACATGCTCCTTCAAAGTTAACATTTAAGGAAGCACTGGACATGGCTACGGCCGCAGAAATGGCTGGCCTAAATGTGATTGACATTCAAGGTAGGGTGGAAGAGGCTGCAGAAACAATAAACAGAACAAGTATCTGAGAAAGTTAAATCCACACAGGAAGAAAGAGTCTGCTGGAGATGCAACGGAGAACATCGACCAGAGCAGTGCAGGTATCACCATACAGTTTGCAATTTTTGCTCCAAGCCAGGCCATTTGGAACGAGCGTGCATTACAAAAAAAAAAGGGGCCATGACGGAAACAAAAAAATCCCAAGGATCTAAGGAAATGAAAAGTAGGCCACACAATATGGCAGAACATCTAGAGCCAGATGACCTGAAAGAATCACAGGTATATAGTTTGTATAAAAGAAGTGTAAGTCCCCAACCCAAACCACCAGTGTTCATGGAACTGCTGTTGAATGGCAGGTGACATGTTGTGGAAGTGGACACAGGGACTGGCCATACAATCATTAGCAGGGAAACATTCAAGAAACTGTGGTCAGAGCAACCACCACTACAGGAAGTGAGGTTAGTGCTTCAGGCATGGTCTTGACGCCCCACCACTATTGTTATTTAATATGATGCTCGCCTCCCGAGCTTGTCCCTTTTTGAGGTTAGGCCTCACTAGTGCACCTCAGGTCTCACTTGTGTTAACGTAATTTTCCGATGCCAAATCTTGTAGATATAAGAAGGGTTGTGATGTATTGTACTTACCTGATGTCATAATAACGTCCCGAGACGGGAAAAATTAAGGTTATAAATATGTGCCACGTGTTTTGTAAATAATAACCACAGTTGTCAATGCCAGGACTGAAATACGGCAAAGAGACGTAAAATAATAATAGACACGTTTTAAGTGCATAAAAGATATCTGTAAATAATTGAAGTGTGTTCTTGTTATAAAAAGTGTAAATGTAATGTTATTTTTATTTTTACGGCATCGTAGTAGTAATTTTGAGACCTGCAGGGAAGTTAAGCGCCATATTTTCCGATCACGTGTTTTGTTTGTAAGAAATGCGTGGGTGTTAGGATGGCAACCCTGCAGCAGCAGACATCCCTTCCACTGCCTCCGCCATCTTACCACCCACTTAACGGGACTTTTTCCCTCCCAGACCCCCTAACTCCGGGTATATAAGGGCCGCGCTGGGCCTAGTTTCTTCAGAGTTCGCTGGCAGCTCCCTGGGCTCCCGACTCTCGGCACACTACACACACTCTACACCTACCCACCTTAGGGGCTGGCTTCTTGTAAAGGGAGCCCCCCGAATCCCCGGAGCCGGCTTCTTGCGAAGGGAGCCCTCCACTCTACCGAGGTGACTTCTTGCCTAAGGGGAGTCCCTCACCCATCCTAGAGGCGATTTCTTGCGAAGGGAAACCCTCACCCCCTACCGAGGTGACTTCTTGCCTAAGGGAGTCCCTCACCCCCCTTACCTGTACACTACTAGGGCAGTGTCGAGGGAAAGGACGAAGGTGGCACCGCCACACATTTCTTCCGCGCCGCGCATAATAGGGAACCTACCCTACAGCTACGCTCTAGCCACCACGCGGTGCGCTACTACCGGAAGTCGCCATAGTATCTGTGCTAGTAGAGCAACCACGTGCATCGGGGCGCGCTGTTGTAAAGTATCAGCGAGTCTATCTAACAGCATCCGAGTATATGGACCAGTGTATTATTTAATTAAGAGTTCTAGCGTAATCCAGTTGTGTTTAATTGTGTATAAAAACTTGTGTACTAGTGCGTTTAAATCGTGTGTGATTTTGGATGCAATATATCAATTTCTACCAGAACATCCTCTTTCATTAATTTCTCTCTTTCTAAATGAGTAACACCCCGTATATACTAGAAATCCACGTCAGTGCCAGTGACATTAACGCTCTGTACGGACCTAGAGAGAGAGCCGCCCGAGAAAGGCGACAACAAGCCGGAATATCTGTCTGTAATACGCGTTTAATACCGTCGCCCCAGAAAGTGCCCGGTCCTCAATTGTCTTTCGAGGATTTCTGCTGGGAGCAGCACCGCACGCTCGCGCACCTCAACCAGCACGAGGAAAATATTCCTCCCAAAAGGAGACGTACGCGCAAACGTAATAAGAACTCCCTCAGTCGAATCTTTCGTCGCATGGCCCGCAGGCCACCGACGTTACTCAGCCCGATCAAAACTCCGCCCCAAGGCACCCCTCCGGCTCACAGACGAGTACAACAACTCCGATCGGAAGCGAGCCAGGACCCCAAGCCGCCAAGCGATCGTAAACAACGTCTCCTCCGAGAGTTGTTCTGAAGCACCAGGTGAGTGATTTTGAAACCTGCCCAAATTAAGTGAGGTACTCCGCCTCCCTTCTGCACGACCCGAGCGTGGTTCCCCCCAGCTCACTCACTGGGGCACGCCTCGGGCCGAACCCCTGATCTCCGAGGGACACAGCCCGTCTTAGCCGGCACAGGCTTTCCCCCCTCTCCCTCAGAGACGTCCTACTACAACACAGAAGGGCTGCGTCGAGTCAGTCTCAAGAAAAACTTAAGGTATTGGGATCATTAGAAGCAGAAGTGAAAACCAAAAAAACAGAAGCTGTGTTACCTCTATTGGTAGCAGATGGCCAGGGACCCAGTTTGTTAGGCAGGAACTGGTTTGAGGCTTTGGGAATATATGCGCAGGGGGTGTATACAGTGACTGAAGACAAAGTAACAAATAAGATTAGACAACACATTTCAGTATTTGACGATGCAGAGTTGGGCCAGTATGTGGAACCTCCAGTCACAATGGAACTACAAGTGGATGCAAAGCCCATATTCAGAAAGAGTCATTCTGTGGCCTTTGCTTTACAAGACAGCGTTGGCATGGAAATTGATTGACAGGTTAGTGGAAAGAGGTGTTTTAGTACCTGTGACATTTTCTGCATGGGCCACTCCTATTGTACCACTTCGAAAAGCTGATGGAACAGTCCACATATGTGGGGACTAACGGTCAACAATGTTTGTAACACTAGCATTTATCCTTTACCCACTATTAATGAAGCATTTGCGAACCTGACTGGTGGGATCATATTTACCAAGTTGGACCTGGAAGAAGCATATTTACAGCTCTCTGTGAATGAAGCCACTTCCAAGGTATTAACGATCAATACAATGAAGGGGTTGTTCCAAGTGAAGCGTATGCCTTTTGGAGTTAGCAGTGGCCCAGCAGTTTTTCAGCGGCAAATGGAAATTATGTTAGCAGGAATTCCTGGGGTAGTTGTGTTGATCGATGATATTCTGATTACTGGAAGTAATGTAGAGGAATATTGAAAAAGGGTTAGTGAGGTTCTGGCAAGAATTGACAAGGCAGGGCTTAGATTAAAGAAAGAAAAATGTAAGTTTGCAGCAGAAAGTGTTGTGTTTTTAGGGTATCGGATTGATGCACATGGGGTGCATCCTACAGAGGGAAAGGTGGAAGCCATTCATAGGGCCCCAGCACCAACATCACGGAAAGAGTTACAATCATTTTTAGGGCTTCTGAATTGTTATGAGAGGTTTTTGAAGGATAAAGCTTCAGTCCTAGAACTCCTGCACCGGTTGTTGGATTTTGGGAAGTTGTGGGAGTGGACCCAAAAGCATGAGGAGGCCTTCCAAGCAAAGTCATTGCTCCAGTCAAATGTGGTGCTCACACACTATGACCCACAAAAGCCACTTATTTTGACGTGTGACGTGTCAGAATATGGGGTGGGGGCAGTGCTAGCCCATGTGATGGAAGATGGCAGAGAAGCGCCAGTTGCATTTGGGTTTAGAACCTTGCATAAGCAGGAAAGGAACTATTCCCAACTAGACAAAGAGGCATTAGCCATTATGTTTGGGGTAGCTAAATTCCGACAGTACGTCACGGCACGACATTTTACAATTGTTAGTGACCATAAGCCCTTGCTACGTCTTCTCGATCCATCCAGACAGACACCAGATATCCTGTCCCCTAGGTTATTACGTTGGGGTCTCTGGCTCGCCATGTATCACTATCACTTAGAGTACAGAGCAGGCACCAAAATCAGTCATGCTGATGCATTATGTAGGTTGCCCTTGTAGTCAGAGAATTTCAACGTCCCAGTGGCTGGAGATGTTTTGATGCTGGAAGCACTGCCAGATCTACCTGTGGAGGCTGATAAAATTGCACGAGAAACGGAAGAAGACCCCATATTGGCTGAGGTGAAACATTGTACGTGTCATGGTTGGATGGATGACAAAGTCCCAGCGGACCTCCACCCATACTTTGTGCGCAAAGATGAGTTGTCTGTGTACAAAGGATGTGTGTTGTGGGGGAATAAGGTGACTATCCCATCATCTCTAAGAGCACAGCTTCTGCAAGTACTCCATGCAGGTTATGATGGAATTGTGAGGTCCAAAACGTTAGCTCACAGCTACATGTGATGGCTGGTATTGAATGGACAGTCAGTCAATGTGTGCAATGCCAGCAGCAGTTGGCCAATCCCCCCCAAGTGAAAGGTAGCACTTGTGTTCCAGAAACAAAACCTTGGGTGAGAGTGCATATGGATTTTTTTGGTCTTTTCCAAGGGCAAGTGTTCCTCATAGTGGTGGATTCTTATTCAAAGTGGCCAGAAGTGAGAAAGGTAAACTCAATGACCTGCATCTGTCATTAGAGAACTAAGGGATATATTCAGCTCTCACGGCTTACCACATTGTATTATCTATGACAATGGTACAGCATTCATGTCGGAGGAGATGAAAACTTTTCTTTCTAGAAATGGAATACGATCGATTTGAACAACGCCATTCCATCCATCTACCAATGGGCAGGCAGAGTGAATGGGGCAGACCATTAAGGGCAAATTAAAAGAAACAGTTAGGGGGAGACTGACAAACAAAATTGGCTCGTATGCTGTTTGCTTTGCGTACTACGCCAAGTACAGCCATCAACAGGTCTCCAGCAGAAATGCTGATGGGTAGAGAACTACGCACAACACTGGACCAAATCAAGTCAAAGGAGCACGAGAACCAGCAAAAGTGGAGATGTCCGGAACGGGTGAGAACTTTCGCAGTGGGAGACCAGGTGTTGTATCTGCTGTATAAGGAAGTGAAGAAATGGTGCCCAGGTGTGGTAAAGGCAACAGAAGGACCACGTATGTAGTGTCAGATAGTAATGGTCGGACATGCAGATGCCACATTGACCAGCTTTTAAAGAGAGTGGGGCCTTCAGGACCAGAGAAGAGGAGCAAGGTGATTGAAGGAGACCCAGGAAGAGAACCAGGGTCTACAGGAACACCAGAGAATAAGCCTCTTAGAGCAAGCAATAAGAATTCTGCAAGGACACCACAAGGGCAGATGACACCTGGAGAAGAAGATGAGGAGCCATTCAGAGGATTTGATCTGCAGGTGGAAGAAGGACATCAGCACCCGCAACACCTGCAACAGCAGCAGGCCATAACAGAAGGGCGAACTTCTGGGAGAATCAGATGGGCACCCAGTAGACTGACTGATTATGTGATTTAACAAGTCAAGAGGGAAGATATGTTATGTATTATAGTGTGTGTGTATGTAAAGGTATTTTGGACCATGTTAGGTTGGACACACTGGATGTTGTGGAGACAGGAAGAAGGTTAGGTTGGACACACTGGATGTTGTGGAGACAGAAAGAAGGTTAGGTTGGACAGACAGGTTGGTGTAAACTAGTGCAGTAATGGCGACGGTACCGAATGGTTTACATTGGACGCGATCCTGTTAAGATATAACAGTAGTTATTTCTGCTGAATGTTTGATCAAGTTCGTTGGCAGTAATGACAGAAAGGACTTGAAATATTTACCTTTATTGAAACATTTTTTTTTAAATAAAATGTCAAAATGTTGTTTTCATGCTTGTGAAAATCAGTGAAATTTTTGGTTTTCTGTTAGGAAATCAGGGAATTTGCTTTGTTGCAATGAGTAGCCACCTTGCTCATGTTAATGTAATGATGAACAGTTCATATTGTTGCTTGTTTAATCTGTATTGCATGGGGGAGAGAACTAGAATCTATGTAATGTTATAGGCTGGGGATGAAACAGTGGTGGCTGGAATGGTGGACGGCCTGGTTTCCATCTCGCAGCGCCAAGACGCAACTCGCCCTACCAAAAGAGAGCGTCGTAAGGTGTCGTATCGCTTTATGACCAATGATTCTCCAACAGTGGATACAGTGGTTAAGGAGGAGACACATTCCATTGTGACCAAGTACGACACTCACCTGCGCAGATTTGAGTACAGCAAGGCACTGGACTCTGTGCTTTTACCATATGTGATCAACAAAAACCCTCACATAACAGTTGCAGTCATGCAGGAACTCATGAGGTTAGGTATATGGTTTGTTGAATAGTCATTTGCACTAACAAAGGTGTGGCATAAAGATTGACAATGTGTGTTCATTTCCAGGAGAAAAGGTTTGAAAGCTGCACTAGCCTCCCGGGATGAAAAATCTTTGCTCAACATCCTCAGGTTTATCATACGAAACTTTAGTGATGACCGTTTCACAAGTATTCTTGTTGATGTTGCGAACACATTTTTGGGTAAGTTTTAAATTACGTTGTTTAATTATAATGGCCCTTCTAGCTGGTGCTATATGTGTTATTTGTGTACATTGTAATTATTTTGCAGATGTGTACGAGGATAGCTTGTTGGAAAATGTACAACTGAGGGAGACAGTAGACTTGCTTGCAAAGCGAGTGTCTCAGGAAGAAGGTCTGGTGCAGGAGCTGATATCTCTTCAGGGTTGCCTGCTCATGTTGACTTCTGCAGCTACATGTGCCAGCCTCACACCCCAACAGCCAGCACGCCCAGCTTTGAAGCCATCCCTGAGTGCGCAGAGCAGCTCTATTATAAATGTCACATGATATATCACGTTCCAAGATTAGCCATATAGAATCATCTTCATTATTTGGTTTTAAATAATTTTATAGAATGCCATATTACTCACTATGTCAAAAATTATTTCAAAACTGAACTGAAAAAAAATTTATATTAACTTTAACATGTTAGCACATTTTATATTGATACAAAAACTTTTTACATAGTTAACTTATTACAAGTTTACTCACTTAAGAAGTCAACATTTTATATGTCCTTTAATTTTGGGATATGCGTGTGTGTTTTGTCTGACGTAAAACACCATATTATTTTTTATTTCATCTAAGTAGTACCTGATTCGACAAGATACTGTGGCAACCTTCTCTGTGAATGCTTTCATTTGCTAAGAAGAATATTAGGAAGAATTGTAGTGGGATGTATAGACAATCTCAGGTTTTATTATTACAGCAATTTTATGTTTTTTTAGGAACAGTAAAATAAAACACAAATAATTGAGAGTAAAAAAAGTAATTTTTGGAATGAATAAATTGCAAGGAAAAGGGATTTAAAATTAATTTGCCAACTTGCAGTGATAAAATCAGAGCCCTTGCACTTATAAATTCACATCACACATTGGACAGATAATACTTCGTGAATAGGTGAAACTAGGCCAGAAGTGGTTTAAAATGTTCAGATAACTACTGAATCGGAAGGTAGTGTGCTTTTGTCTATTATTTTTTTTTGTTGGATACTATTTCTGTCGAACACCAGGAGTTAATTTTCAATTTATGTATACCAACTCTTTGCATTTTATTTCTATTAGTGTTTGATACATTTTCAAGTGCGTGGTTTTTTAAAATATCAATTCTGTTTCATTTTCAGCATGTTGACCATTCAGACATGTACCTAACTTAAATAGTAACACACGTATCCAGTGTTTTGCCTGGTGTTACTTGTCTATTTCCAATGAAGTTATTATTGGTAAGCTGTATCACAAACTTACACTGTAATTCAAGTGCCTGGTAAAGTATTTTTAGTACAGTAATTCAGTACTACAATTTTCACATTTTAAATATAGAAGTTGAAGTTACACCACTGCCATTTTTAAGTCTGTGGCAGCTGCAGAGTGGAAACATGGCCGGCGATGCTCAAATAATTCTTTAGAACATAAGTACAAGTAAACCTCACTATAACATGACTTCAGAATGACTAAAAAATTCTCACTTTAGTGAAATCTCACTATAGCAAAATATAAAAAAAAAAAATTCCTTTAAATATATGATGTTAAGATTTATTTTGACAACTGCTATGTACAGTAAACTCTCACAAATCTGGGGGTTTCTGGGATTTGTGACCTTCGGATTTCTGAAAACAACAGATTTTTTAAATTCGGGGATTTGTGACCTTTGGATTTTTGAAATACTGTATTTTCACATAGCAAAAATCTGCAAAAAAAAAATTCATATACTGTTAGTCCCCGATTTATGTTGTCCTGATTTACATTGTCCCTGATGTAAATGGAGGACTTACAGGTATAAGCCAACACTGTTTAAAATATAATAATACCGGTATATAAAAAAAAGGCACCTCAAACACATTTGGCAACACTGGCAGGTCGGCTCTGGGCACGAGCAGCCGGCAGTCATAAACAACTTGTCATTGTCACAGAGAAGCAGAAATAGCGATTAGTATTTCCTTTTCTGCCCATGTGCTGGTGAAGTAAACTACAGTGCACATAGCAATACCTTAAATTTTACTTACCAGCAATCATTGATTATTCCAAACAAGGCACGAAAAAATTAACATTTAACATTTTATGCACAGATTAGTAATATTTATACACTTTTACATCAAATAGCTTGCACACACATTAAACTAAGGAAACACAAAAAGTAGACTTTAATTATTTCTAGCGTTGCAATTAACAAAGTTGGCTCACTCTGTTGCTGTGTCAGTGGTCCCACCATGTGAGTGTGGATGTCTGACTGTTTGATGGCCTGTCGTTTTTTGTGGAGGAAGGTAGAATGCAGGTTACCTCCTACACGGGGTAACAGTCTTTTTTGCTTTCTGAAAATTTCATTAGCATGTCCCAAGCAGCAGCGGCTGCACTCCACGTAACATCTGCTTCGTCACTATCGTTATCTTCATCTCCACTACTTTTTTTTACCATTTTAACGAAAACCACTTGTACAATGCACTGTCCAAATCCCGTAGTTTGGCCGTGTGGTGGGTTTTCAAATCATAAAATTCTTTCTCGAACTCGCTGTTCGACATAAACATTTTAAGTTTGGCGCTACTCTTTTTAATGTCGTACACAGTTGTCTCGTCGATGCCATGCTATTCCTTGATTGCAGAAACCTTTACACCCCGCTCCAATTTCTTGCAAATCTCGAACTTTTGTTTTAGTGTTAACCTTATGTGCTTTTTTTTTCTTACCGGCACCATTCTCACAACAGACAACACTAACAAATACCGGGAGCAGTGTCCGAGCACGTCTTATCAATTTGTTGTGTTCCGGGAATACACGTTGACCTTGGGCTTGCAGCATCTGCTGCTACTAGTACCGTTAGAAGCTTGCTACTGTAGCAGCACGGCACAGAGCAGCACAAACTCGAAGAAGCTAGGTGCATTGCAGCACGGCGCAGCACGTTGCAATGATCAAAACGGACATTGCTTTGAGAAAACCACAGATTTTTGAGTACCACTGATTCTTGAACTACGGACTGGCGAGAGTTTACTGTAATTAGTACATTGCTTTCTCTTCACGAAAGACCGCCATTCATGTTTACTTTCCGCAGTGTAAAAATAACACTGTGTGATGTGAAGTGCACCGCAATTGTAGGCCGCTGTCTATAACACACTTGGAAACGCAGCTGCGGCTATGTATTGCAACACTGCTTTGTTCAAGGGTACAACTGCTGTCACCCTTGTCTATGGTCACGCGCTCTAGCCAGCTATGCGGCATCCGGCTGTGGTGTAAACAGCACGGCTAGCCTACACTTACAGTGACATTGTTGTGCCATGGCCTAGAATGTGTGCTGCTGTTCAGGTCCTGCCCAAAAATAAGTACGGCAGTGACAGTTTTAAAATATTACAAGATTACATCCACTATTATTTGGCACAGTAAATTCCATTGTGTTAAATACTTAATAACAAAACAGACTTTAGGTCTAGGCACTATAAAATAACATTAGCTTTTTTAAAAAAAATCAGAGAAAAATTATTTTTTTTAATATAAAAAACAACAAGCGTAGCTTGCTTTTTCTTGAAGTGGTTTTTCAACACAAATTCCTCGACACAATGAAAGTGTGCCACATCCGTTGTAGAAGGTAACTGTGCGAACACTTATAGAAGTTGCTCTGAACTTCGAAAGCTTCAGTAACTGCTGCCAAAGTTGGTGATTGTACTGACTCTCTACTTTAGTCATCGGAACTGTCCTTGTACATAACAAAGTTAATCAGTTCTTCTTCGGTCATTTCGCAATGCACGTCTGTACTAGTTGACACAAACTCATCAAAGTTGACTGGCACTTCCAACTTCTTCTTCACTGCAGCCCACGCACCGTTCCAGACAGCCATCTTCGTCCGCGACCGAACAACAAGTAAACATGGCCGACCTCCACAACGCTTGTTCTCTCCCTGCAGCGCCTCTGGTGGCCACCCCGCGCACAAAGGTAAAAACATAACGGAAAACTAAAACTACATAATTAACAAATTACAATCTCTATACTTCTAAACAACCTGAAAAGTGAAAATATTGCTTTAAAAACTATAATTACAATTTAAATAACAACACAATTTTTTATAAATTTAAACTGCACGTCCTTCCATTGGCCCAAGCCGGCCTGTGCAAACATATCACCATCTCTCTCGCACACTTAACAAGCGACCGTGCACATGCACTTCATGAAAAGTAAAAGTAGTAGAAAAACTGTTAAAAATCTAAATACAGCGATTCCAGGCTGTGCCATTCAACTACACTTGCCAAAAATACGCCCAGCCTGATGTTATAGTGCAATAATAATTAAACTGAAATTAAAATACAAAGTTGCCTCAGTCTAAATAAACCTAATTAAATATGAAATTTAACAATTTCAAAACTGATACAGATAAATTGCCAAACAATACCTTACCAAACTCCTGTTAACAATACCTGAAAATAATTAAATAGATAACTAAAAAATCAAACATAAGTGGTGGGTGGACCCACTTGACATGCAGAGGTTGTCCCCACAATCCTCTGTGTGTCAAGTACAGAGTACAGACCTGCAGATTATCACAAACACAATAGAATAAATACATTTAGAAAAACTCAAGAGGCATATTACAGCAGCAAATACACAGCACCGAAACACCACTAAAACCGCCAAAAACAGAAACTTCATAACAATTAACACAGCAACAGTACATAGAACAGCATCAAACTTTGCATTTTAAAACTTACAATATGAACATATGCCAAAATACCCATCAGTAGAGAACAAAACAAAGAACATTACATTACAAGTGAAACCTTTAAAATCCATTATAATTTACTATGTACTCTTATCAAATTTTCAAATATACACAACTGCACTGCCAAGAAATCCCAAAACAAACATCACCGCAACTCATAGCAAATTGGATTATGTGTACATGTCAGCAAATAACACTGAGCACAAAGCAAAATCCAAACAACCAAACACAGCATTAAGTATTATTACTTCAAAATTCTCTAAACTCATCAACATCAATTACCACCCACACTGAATGCAACTCATATAAAATAATAATTAGCAAAAACTATACTGTATCACTTCACAACGAAAATTTTACATCAATAACAATCTAGGTTAGGTCATCTTAAAACTGGCTTTGATACACACACACACAAACTCCTCAACATTATTTTAGAAAACTAGCACACTGTTTGGAACAACAACGGAGTTGCAATCAAACACTAATAACATATACTACGGTGTACCCATTGGACAACGACGAGGTGCCCTGCAGACAACACAAAAAAACATATGGCGCACCCTTTGGACCAATGACGGAATGGCATACACACAATAAAATATCAATACCACATTATCAGGTATGCGTATTGGACGCCGACGAGGCATCCTGCTCAAAATTAAAATCACGTAATTAACTATTGTCTAAAACCAAAGAGCCAAATCACTGCCACTGACAAAGTAAGTGACCTAAGCCAGACAGTTACAGACAGTTAATATAAATTAAAATTCATACTTTACTGAAAATATCAAAATTCAAAACTTTGACTTTACTATAAGATCTTCTGCTAGAACAGACAAACTTTAACATTAATGTACTCAGTGCTATATCAAAATTTACTCTGTGTGCAAAATACTATCTCAGTACACAGTTATGGTCCTGCCAGCAACCACACCACATTAGAAAAAACCAACACCAAAATATAAAACATCTGCAAAAGGAAATTAATTACATGTTAAAAGTGTACAAGTATATAGTTTAGAAAAGTGAGTTATTAACTGGCAGTAAAAATCTCAGTTGTGGAATGCATGCCCTGACGAAGCCCTCTTACCCAGTTGTGATCATCAGTTACCGACTAAATCAAAATCCATATCCAAACTTCTTAAATAGCATTAAATATAAGCAACAAATTTCCATTAATTCACCAGATTAAAGTTAGTACATGAAGTGACTGGGTGCACATCCCAGTTTCCAATTTTCTCCATTAAACATGTGACTGTACTGTCAGGAAATAGCAACACACACATGACCACAGCTCAAGACTAATAGTATAATGTTTACATGTAAGCCAAGACACTGAGTGCACAGAAAGGTCATAAATAGTCACACAAACTTATTTTCTTTATCACAAAAATATTACTGCTTTAAATTAGCATTCATCAAAACACTACTTAATGCATTACAAACTTATAACTTTAACTCTCAACTTACAATTCACCAAAGCTCACAAGAAAATCTCATTACATTATGGATTATCTCACCTCAAAACTATGCATCATCACCTACAAAAAACTCTCTAAACACTTAAGTAAAATTAAGCACACCTTTTGGAACAACAATGAAGTGGCATATACACAACAAAATACGAATCAAACACTCAGGTATGCCCATTGGATGACGATGAGGCATCCTGTTTACATCACCATCATTTCTTAAAATTACTGAGCCAAAATCACGGCCACGGAATTCAGAGGTGACCTAAGCCAGGTAAGTATTAACCAAATATTTTAATATGTTCAAAACCAAAAATTACTTCAACTAGTCTATTCAAAAGCTTTAACTCATACTCAACATTCAAAATGAAATCTCTCAACTTAATGTCGGTACTCTGTGTCGTTTAAAAATACTTTCCAAATGTTACTGTGTGTGTTAGCAAACAAAATTACAACTCTGTTGTGGCCCTGCCTTGCAACCACAACCACAGAGTGACTAAACAAAACTAGAACAAATTCAAACAAAACTATTACATCTTACCAAAAATTAATTACATGACAAAGTGTGTATGTGTGTTGTATTGAAAAAAAGTAATACTGGAAGGCAGTAAAACATCAATAATTTGTGGCATGTGTGCACTAACGGTTCCCGACAGCCAAGTACCTAAGTTCTGCTGTTACATAAGACCAAGATAAAATACATAGTATCGAAATACACAAATAATCCAAAATACAGAATTACACATAATTACCAGTGAATTTACAACAAACCCTTGAATTTTGAAAATCTCTTGAGTCTTGATGTTACCTTTTAATATTTACCTTACCCTTACACCATTCCTGCAAAAAACCCCCCCCCCCCCCCCATTTTCTGGTAACTCTCACCCCACACAGCTTCTCCACTTCCCTCTCATCACCTTTCCAACAATCACTTTCACTTTCCTGCTCATCCACCCTTTTGAGGTTAACTGCACCTTGGTGCCACACTTGCACCCCCCACTGTTCACATATCCTGCTCAATTCCGTTCCAACAACTACTGTACTCAGATCATCAGTCCAACAGAAAACCCTTTCCAACTCCCATCGTACTTTCATTTCCCGTGTACAAAATATACATTGATTACATTTTGGCCTACTAACAAAGTCTTTACCCAACAACAAATCACCTTCAAATTCAATTTGTCGATTTTCATCATCAAATTTAGCAATATTACAATGCACAATGTTCCCAACAATATCCCCAATTTCAACATCAGTAACAGCATCAGATTTACTCTCTTGAACCTTCTGCACCTCTAACACTGCTTTTGTCTTTAGGCCTTTTTCAACTACAACAGCTTTACCCTCAAAAAATCTTGTAGAATCAGCTACCTGTACAATTTCAAACTTTCTTGTTAGATCTGCAATTTCAGCCTTAACAGCATCCAAACCTCCTTTCAACTCATCCCTAACCTGAGTTAGAGTACCCTCAACTCTAGTAAATTTTGTCTCTAGCTCTCCTAATATGCTTGTTTTCTGTACATCCAGCAACTTCTTTATTTCTGCCTAGTAATTTTTCGCTTGAGCTACCAAAAACCCCTTTATCATGTTAGCCAACCCCTGGTCACCACCTACAGCTGATGGTGGGTCAGTAGGCTACTGATCTCCATTTCAAATATTGACCATGATTTTACTTCTGGTCACCCATTTCACTCACAGGGTCACAAAACAGCAACTCAGTATTATTAGCAGGTTCTGGTTCTCTGCCCTCCATTGCCTTGTTTTTACTTCTGGTCACTACAGGTAACATTTTCACATTACACTGAAATTAGAATAAACAGACATAACACAACAATATGACCCCCCTTCAGAACTGAATGACTCACTAACAAAAATTAACTTTGTTGACACACTATAATACTGACTTGCTGTTCAAGAATAAGGCTCTGACGCCCCAATACACACAGCTTTAAATCCTGCTGAACACATACCTTTTCACGATGCACCGTAGTTTACCTGCTGCTCACCTTCATGTAGGATATTAAATACAACAATGATCTTTGTTGCTGCTGCCACAGCTGATGATGCTCCGCCGCTGAAATGTTGCTGCTGCTGCGCCGTGCTTCCACTTTTGATGTTGCCGCTTCCCGAAGTCCCGGCACTACTCATATTCGTGCCGTACCTGGTCACGGCACCAAAAATGTGACGGGCCGGTTGCTGGTTGAAGATACTTACGTCGCCATCAACCACATATCCTGGTCACGGTACCAAGTAAATGTAATGCATTGTCGGCTGAATTTTCTGAAGCCTACATCGTAGGCTTAACCTCTTACATAGCCAATTGTGATCGTTTAGTGGTCATTAGTAGACAGTGACGGCTCTAGGTTGAGTTAACAGGAGGGGCCTAGTATATTTTCCTGCCTCAACTATAAGTCATAATAACCCACTTTAAAGCTGTGAGGGAGGGTCCGGGGGTCCTCCCCCGGAAAAATTTGGATTTCAAGATGAAAAATGGTGCTTTTCAAGCGTTTTTCGTGCCTCAGAGCACAATATATCACTGACTGAAAATATATTTTTTTATGAGGAAATTGGGCTGTGTGAACAATTTTACAATAACATTATAGAATATTTTGAATATCGGAAAGAAATCGTAAGTTACACATAAGTACTTTCATTTATGAGTGGTCGATTGGGAGGAAACAAATTCTTGAAGGACCTTACTACTATTTAGCCACCTGCATCTTGCGGTGCAAGTTAACAAGCTGCAACAACTTTATATTATCACTTTGAATGAAATTTTTTTAAGTAGCTGAAAGACATTAGGTCACAGAGATGGCCATGATAAGTTACAGGGGAAGAGCGAGATTATTTCCAAGCTAGTAATTTTAGACATAATATTGACTATTACTATTATTATAAATAATCCAGTACTTGTGTCTAGGGTAGGGGTAGTAGAGTTTTGTTACAAGATATTTATAAAAGCTGTTGTGTGCAAACTGCAAGGTAATAAATTAATGTCAAACAATATTATCATAGTCTTCAGGTCGGAAGGGGAATCCCATGTTATGACACATTCTCAATCTTGCAGAAAGCTTCTCCTTTTTACAGACGTCATGTGTTGTAAGCTGCAAGTTACAATAGTCAATATTAAAACATTTAAATATTATTTTTCTTTTTATCTTTTAACCGCCCTTCAGAACAAACAGGGAGGGCGCCACTGTTAGTAGATATTTGCAGTAGGCTACTCATTTAACTTATAACTTCTTGGCATGACTATTTTAATTAATTAACTTTAAAAATTCAATTTTACATACTGAAACAGTTTAAATTGCAATCATGATAGTCTTAAATCATCGTCAAAGCCTGATGCTCCCGGGAGAGAACAGCTCAACCCAAAAAACTTATGAAGAATTACAAACAAAGTTCTTTAAGTCCCAAACACACCACGACATATTCTTACTTATACCATCTTTGTCGAAACCACAAGCACTCCGCTCGGCGACACAAAACAACAAAGGTTTTTACATTAAACTATTAAGTACTCATGGCTGTTCTGCCACCTCGCTCCCATATATTTTTAAATTACCTAAGATACGAAAAAATACACACGTATAACTAACTAAAATATTTTGTTAAGCTTTTTTTTATCAATATCCTAATATATCTTGTGTTTACGAACTGTGGTAACAGTGTTCTCAGATGAAGGCATATGTTTACACCACAGTCGTAGGAGAACAGCTCTGGACACTCGCCTATCTACCATAACTAGCGCCTAGATCCAGGACCTCTAAGCACAGTGGCGCATGCGCACTGCCTGCTCCTTCTCCTTGCCACCCCTCTCACGCAGAGTACCCCCTACCAGCCACCCGTTTGCCAGCGTGTTACCTTGCCATCATCGGTCGCTATATACGTACAACCTTCAATTTGGTGAAAATTTTCACCATTATTTACCACTGAAATGTTTGCATGCACATATTGTTCAAGCAGTTACCAACAAAACATACTTTGCTATGTTAAAACTGGCAGAATACTTTACACGGGAAAGAAGCAGGCTAGGTGAAGTCACACATTAGTAAAGTTTGTGTGAAAAATGTTGAAGGCAGTTGCCAGTGAAAGAGAAACTGCGCTGAAAACAAAGTGTTCATGTTTTTTTCTCTTTGATTACATTGAATATTTGAATACATATTCATCGTGTTTGCCGTGTATACATATCTGCTGAAAGTACAAGCACAAAAGAGCCAATTTAATCTAATAAACTCGTTATTGAAAACACAATCAAATGGTGGTAAAGAAGTGACAGTTAAATTGGGTTCTGAATCGCGGAAGCGTGCATTGATTAAGAAAATGACCGAAAATAGAAAATAGAAATTTCAAACAAACAGAAGAACTCTCTGTAATAGAAAAACCTCTTTCTCTGGTACGTCTAACATTGCTGGCACATCGGAAGCGTAGGAGTTCAGATACTCTACAATTAAAATTCCCCCCCCCCCCCGCAAAATCAAAAGAACTCTCTAAAATAGAAAAACCTCTTTCTCTGGTACGTCTAACATTTCTGGCACATTGGAAGCGTAGGAGTTCAGATACTCTACAATTAAAATCTCTCCCCTCCCCCCCCCCCAAAAAAAAGAGGAGTACAAACCAACAAAAGTCTTTCTCGAAACTAAAGAATCTTGAAGCCTTAAGGGTGTTCAGGTGCGATAAAATCATAATTTTATATTTTTATGAAATATTGTTAGTTTTGTATACTGTACTTGTGAGAGCAATTTCCTCTTAGGAAACAATTTTAGCTCTCATAGTTTTCTCAAAACGGGGTGCCATAGTCAAAATTTGCTTGTTACACTGCCATGCAAATAATGAAAACCAACTGACCTACTTAAACAATATAATTCGCTGTGAAATTACATCCCTTGAGCTATACAATAAAACATTTAAAAACCCTCAAAATAATATTTTGAATTAAAAAAAAAAATTGCAAAAGTACAGAAAAAAATATCCGTTTCAGCAATTTTTAAAAAATATAAAAACAGTTCGCGGGAATGTTTCAAATATTTTATTACGTAGCCCATAATATGCCATTTTACTGTGAATTATTTCACGTACGTCAGTCAATTGGTTTTCACAATTGGCAAGGCAGCAGGACATGCAAATTTTGGCTTTGACGCATTGTTATGAGAAAACTACGCCAGCAAAAATTGTTTTGTAAGAGGAAAATTTCACTCACAAGTATTGCCTACAAAACCAAAACTATTTCATATAAATATAGAATTATGACTTTGTCGCACTTGAACATCCCAGGGATGTGTAAGCCAGACCCTAGGGATGTCCGTAGGTAGTACTTTTCCATGAACTTTTCCTACATAAAAAGGACTTTAAATGAACTTCCCTAGGACGTCCTAGGGACGACAGTTCCCACATCCTACGGACGTCCTCAGGATGTCTGTGTACTGGTAGGGAGGCTCGCCTCACTCTAGCACCATCATGAGGTGACAACTGCCAGCGCTCCCCAAAGGTCAGGGAAACCGCTCCACACCAGCGAAGGGACATGAAACCGAAACAAATAACTTAGAATCAAATATGTCCCTTTTAAACACATCTGAGCCAACTAAAATAACATCACAAAATAAATATGTAATACTTAATAAATCACAGCCAAAATAGTTTACACAATAAATTACAACCAATCTAGAACAATATAGTTCCCACAATAACATAGATAATACCTGAATATTGACAACCATTAACAATACCACATTGTAGCCAGATATTATTTCAACAATAAAAACAACTCAATGTACACTGGCCAGAATTAAAATATAAATATAATATGCACAATGCTGCTTAAATACTACCCAGTGGATACATTACATAAAAATATATTCAAAACAATCAGCCAAATAATACTGTTCATCATGGCATAAGCTTATAC
Source organism: Medauroidea extradentata (assembly GCA_003012365.1). NCBI lineage: Eukaryota > Metazoa > Arthropoda > Insecta > Phasmatodea > Phasmatidae > Medauroidea > Medauroidea extradentata. The sequence continues at coordinate 65,660 of PNEQ01087059.1, read as the reverse complement.
AACATAACAAATTATATTACCTTAATCAACCTTACACTAGAGTGCTCTAACATAAAACTTAATCTATCTTAACTCACTAATACTACATATCCTAAAATAACTAACATTCCACTTTCATTCTCACATTCACTCCATTTTAGTTATTAACTACTTACTAGTACTACACTATTCGATACACTACTCCAATTACACTAATGACAAACATAAAACACACACGAACACAAAACACGCCGGCGACAACATTACCACCTAACACAAACACCAACGAAGCGCACAACACAAAGACCGAACTACACCCGCTACCCGCCGGCTTAACTATGTTCGGGCGGCGCCCACTCCCGGTGGCACTGTTGAGAAGGTCCTCCTAGTCATCAGTTTCTGGAACTTTCTTGACATGACTGGTGTGCGCCTTCCTCGTGATTTTTCCTGTAACAGGATCTTGCAGAAGCAGGGTATTAGTCCCTAGTAATCGACATACCCGCATCGGTCCCACAAAGGGAGGCTGCAATTTACTGGTCGGCATAGCGGTACATGAGGCCAGCACATAGGTCCGACAAAACACCATGTCCCCCACTGCAAAATTAGCAGGGACCCGACCCCTATTGACCCGTTCTTGCATCTGCCTCTTAGCTTCGACGAGATGACCAGCCACCTCATTAGACAACAATTCATGCTCAGCGTCAGACAAAGGAAGAGACGGGGAAGTGATGCCCCACACATTAAGCAATGGATGGATGAGATCCCAGCCGAGAAACACTCTGGCAGGGGAGATCTTGGTAACCCTGTGAATTGAGGAATTGAACCCAAGGGTTATGAGGTCAAGATCTTCATCCCACAATGCATGGTTAGCACTGTAAAGCGTGGTGAGGGCTATCTTTAAATTGTGGTTGAACCGCTCAATGATATTGCCACAAGGATAGTAAGGACTGCTCGTATAGTGCTTAATTGCCCAACAGTGGCACATATCCCGAAACTCCCTAGCTCCAAAATACGGAGCATTATCACTGGCCAAGTTAACAGGAGCCCCAACCACGCTCCACACCTTTTCCGACAGATGTCATACAATCGATTTGGCCGTCTATTCCTCATAGGGAGTAGAAACACAAACTTGGAAAATACATCCAAAACGATGAGAAGACACACATCAGTTAATTTCCGAGAACGAACTAGTGGACCAAACACGTCCATATAAACTGTCTCCCAGGCAAAGGAGACTTCTTCCACAGTATATAATCCGACACGAGAGTTCTGCGATGGCTTTGCTCAGTTACAGTCGTGACACTTTGCCACGAAATTCTTCACATCTTTCCTCATTCCTACCCAAAAGAACCGAGATGCAATCTTCCGATATGTTCCTTCCCTACCTGAATGCACGCCAAATGCCGAGGCATGATAATAGGTGAGAATTTCCGACCTATAAATTTCCGGAACAACCACTAGACACCAACGCCGACATCTCCCCACAAAACAAAGCAAACCGTCTTTTAGTAGGTACAGCGACTCTTCCCCCAAGGCAATCCGACGCTCCAATTCACAACATTCTTCATCCCGTTCTTGAGCAGCCCTAAGTCCCTCATAGAAATTTGGAGCACAAGCAAAGACATTACACGAGGAAATAAGTTCCTCCTCAGTATCAGGCGCGAAATCCTCAGCCGCAAACATTCTCGACAAAGTGTCGGCAACAACATTGTCACTTCCGGGAATATGCTTAACCTGAAAACAGAATCGAGTCAGACGATGCGCCCAGCGCCCAAGTTTCCCGAACTCTTGGGATTGGGACAATAACCAAGTTATAGCCCGGTTGTCCGAAAACAGATCAAACTCGACAGTGTCCAAATAATAAGAGAACCTGGATGTCCCAAAAACACAAGCCAACGCCTCTTTTTCGTACGCACTAAGTTTTCTTTCTGCATTTGACATGAGGCGACTCGCAAAAGCTACAGGGACAACAACCCCATCATGCAGCTGACTCAACGCCGCCCCCAGCGCCCCTGATGAAGTGTCGACATGCAACACAAATCGGGCTTCAAAATTCGCAAGATGTAATACAGGGCTTGATGCGAGAGATCTCTTCAAGCTTTTGAATGCTTGCTCCTGATCAGCACCCCAAATAAACGGTTGGTCCTTTCACTTCAATAGATTCAATGGGGCTGCCAACTCTGCGAACCTAGGAATGAACCTGGAGTACCTAATATCCCATTATACCCACAAATTTCGAAACCCCCTTCATAGAAATAGGGCGAGGAAAATTAACAATAGGTTCAACCTTCGCGGGATTCATTCTCAGCTGTCCTCTAGAAATTACATAACCCAAAAAGGGAATGGAATCCGAACACCAAGTCACCTTGACGGGATTCACTGTCAACCTAGCCTCCCTCAATCGCTGCAAAACTTCCCTCACATGCTCGACATGCTCCTCAACAGATTCACTGTAAATCACGATGTCATCAAGATAGTTAAATACATATTTATATTTAAGTTCTGCTAACACATGATCCAAGACTATTGATAGGGCTTGGGTTCCGAAGCATGCTCCCATTGGTATACAATTAAATTCGTACTGGGTCCAGGGAGTGTAAAAGAAAGTAAACCTACGACTTTCCAGGTGAATTAAACACTGGTGAAAACTATGGTCTAGCAACGAAAATACTTTCGCCTTCCCCAGATGTTGCAAGGCGGTCTCAACCGTCGGCATGGGAAACGGGTCCATCCTAATAAATTTATTGACAGTAGTCATATTCGTAACAAGGCGATAACCCCTGCCACTCCCTTTCTTCACCAGAAAGGCCGGGCTCGCATACTCAGATTTGGATGGTGATATACACCCTCCTTAAGCAACTTATCCACTATGTCTCTAAAAATTTGAAGCTTGGGCGGGGCGTAATTAATATGTCGTTACCGAATAGGCACATCACTGCTGACAGTGAACCTATACGGTAATACCTTACAACGTCCAATCTTAGGGGTAATTAATTCAGCGAACTCGCCAATCATCGCTTCAATTCGACTACGCGTATCTTCGCGTATCAACAGGCCAAAACCATGCCCGGGAATACAGTCCTCCGCCTTGCTCTCAGGTGAACTTTCACTTCAGTGACAAACGCAAAGGTCAATGTACATCGCCCGGCATCTATCACGGCCCTTGACTCTGAAAGATAATCTAACCCAAAATTAGCTCGGCATACAAATCATCAAACACCTAAAACAGCCAGGTCCACGAAAAACGGTCAATGTTAAAGTGGAGTAGCACCCCACGGGTACAATTCACCACCCGCCCATCGGCCAAACACGCAACTACTTCACTGTCGTGTTCCTCTCCCTTGACAACAGAGGGATGTTTCTCTCTTAAACAATTCCGGAATGTCGAATTAACATACGAGTGCGACGAGCCAGTATCCACTAACCCCATACGCACTTCGCTCCCCCACTCAACCTCCACATAACATTCTTTAACTGCTTCCCTACGAGGCTTCTTAATCCTTCACGCCAGGATTACGCTGGCGGGCCACCCCCGTTTCCCGCAGGACAGTCTGCATGAAAATGACCTGTATTTCTTGCCTCGTCAGTCGTGGCTGACGGCAAACTGCGGCCAAATGGCCGAACCCAGCACAATTGCTACACCTTTCCGGCCTCGTTCCTTCCTGACCCACTTCACCCTGTGCCACCGCTAATCCAAACGGAACAGACATGCGTACACCATCACCCAGACGCATTCGATCACCTCCGGGCGCATTAACCTCCCGACCTCGGCCTCGTTCCTTACCTACATAGTCAGCACAATCTAAATTAGCCCCACGCTCGAACTCGACATTAAGGTCGATCCAACGCTGAAGCTCGACAGCAAGCCGACGAAGCTCACGCGTAGTAGCTGGCTTAGGAAATAAGGCATGCAACACTTTCACATCCGGCCTAAGGTGGTCCGAAATACGATTAATTAATTTGGATTCATCTTGAGTCATGTTCAAAGCACGAGCATAATTAAATACAGTCTGCACAAAGGCAGGAACTGACTCGTTCGCCCTTTGAAACCGATTTACCGACTCGCCATTTACAGACTTCCAAACTCTAGGGGACCCAACTGATTCAAGCAATCGCTGCTTGAAATCCTCATAAGTACCCACCTGGGAAATTACTTCACTCAAAACGTCAGATGCCAGGCCCGATACTCGCGGCAATAAAGCCTGCATAAAAACAACGAATTAACCAACTGAGTTGTGTGTAGGCGGTCAATTTCAACTAAAAATTGCAATACCGCACGAGGTTCAATTACCGATAACTTCGGAACAAGGGCCAAACTCCCCAACAAGGTTGACTGTGCACCAGTCAATGGTCGCGTGGCCGAAGGCACGCATTGATCGTACGCGGCGGCACCGATACCCATTAAATTAACCCACGTAGAGGCAATTGCCCTTAACCTCAACTCTGTAACTGTTTCTTCTGGCCGAAATTCTACATTTGCCTCAGTCAAATAAGCAGTCAATTTTAGGTATGTCATGCGGGCGACAAACTCGACACCTCGATCGGCCATGACGCCCAATGAAACTGTAGCTCGGTAATAAATAAGTCAGCCGACTGAACCTCCCAAAATCTAATGCACCCCTGCCTGGTACTCAAACCCGGAGCAGAGTTGCGCAGAGTTGTAACATTCGGGAAACCAACCCGACAAATAAAAATACACAAATATTTTAATACTCCAGGGGAGTCATGTCGGGATGAGGGTAGGGAGGGACATCTAACCCAAACAACAGAATAACTGGAATCAGAATGTCACACGACAATGTATTAATAACAAATATACAATGTTACAGAGGGTGCTTCAAAAGATACATATGAAACGACGTTCGGCGAAGGAAGGTGCCTACCCGGAGGCAAGAAGATCAAAAAGTTACAGTTGCTTACCTAAGCTCAGGAGAGGGTGTGTCACGGTCAAGGCGTCATCGTTCCCTAGCCTGGCACATGCCAGGCCAGTCCACGCCCACTCGGGATCCGGGGGGTTGGAGAGGAGGAAGGGTTGTGAAACCGAAGGGCGGAGAAGGGAAGGGGAGGTGCTGACGTCACCAGTCACCAACACTGCGGCGGGGGCGAGCGGAGGTGGAGGCCCACATCCTCAAGCACCGGCATGTCCAGCCCAACTACCAGGGAATTTAGGGGCCTTCACAGTACCAGGCCACATGCAAGGTGGAGTTGCACATGGTCGCATCAGGTGTTCGCAGGGTGTGTCAGTGGCAGGTGTGCGCTGGTTGGTAATGGTTAGAGACATGCAAAATTAGCGTTATTTTCTGACAGTTTACTAGACTCCAAGTGACTATAGACTCGTTCGACGTCTCCCGCTGGCCGGCTCTCTTACATGGTAGAGAGGCCAATCTCTGTAAAGACGTAATGCACTTAAATGACAAAACATGAAAGTTCGTAGCCAATTGAATAGCAGATTATGCTCTGTTAGTTATGTATAGGAAAGTGAAGTTTAGTCTGCTACCAAATGATAACGCGAATTTTGCATGTCTCTAGTAATGGTAGATGTGCGATACTAGAGTGTGTGGTGGTAGATCAGTGACTGTGGCAGGGCATGTGTGAACCTGACACTGATGTGAAACACCTGCCATTCCGGCCATCTGCCAGTGCAGGACACATGGCTTCGCCGCCGGCTCCCTCTACCAGCGCATGAAGAAGGCAGTCTAGAAGCAGCGGCCGTGGTGCGATTCGTCCAGTGAGAAACGTATCGCGTGTGTGCAACTATCCGGCCCAGTGTTTTACTTTGTTTCGCTATTGGGAACTGGCTCACTTAAGGCCCTAGGGTATGGGGGTGTGGACCGCTCCATAAGTGTCCATGTAAGGTGTAGTTTTCTCCAGATCCTCCCTGCTTTTCCCGATCCGCAGCTGTTTCGACTCGCCAGGTGAGAGAGGGGCACGCCGGCACGAACAGACCCCGACCCATCGAGCCTCGTGTTCCCGGCTACACGCTTAACCAGGTGGCGCCCAGAGCATTCCAGCACAGCTCCGTTCCTACCTCATTCTCACCGGACACGGCGTCAATCATCATATTTAATTTTTGTATTTCTACCAGATATTTCCTTTGAGACCTTTGAGACATGTATTGTAACTAAAATTTGGTCAAGTAAAACTGTTTTGTGTCTCATTCTTTGTGAAGTGGCTCTTAATAGTTGAAATTTGCAAGTTACCAAAGTTTTCTGTAAACACTAAAATCAACTGCCGTAAGCCTACCAAACTGAAAAAATTCACAGTGTGCAACAATATTACAGGCTACAAGTTGATGTAATATTAAAAATACGTTGTTCGTTTTTTATAAGAACAAAGAATAAAGAAAATTTGTGTTAAAATTGTTTTATTAATTTTTTTTGAATTTTTTTTAAATTTAAATATTTATTTTAACACAAAACATTTTAATTTTTGGTTTTTGTATATAAAATTCTAGCCTGCAACATTATTTGCTATGATTTCTTTCAGTCTGAATCCTGTTGGTTTTATTGTCGCGCATAAAATTGCAATAACATGCGAATTTTGATATTCAGGAGACAATTATGCAAAAACTACGAGAGGTAAAAAAATTATATAGGTGCAAAATTGATTCAAAGTTTGTCTTACAGGAGGAAAAAATCTGGTACAAATATAAAAGTAAAATTATGACGATAAAAATTGCTGTAGGCCGCGCCTTTAAAACATAGCATTAGTTTTATAAATTCAAATATTCCGCTAAGATTTGAACCAACCCGCCAAACCGGTTTTGGACTATGTAGTTCTTCTGTTGGCCGCTAGAATGCACACCAGTTTCGTGCGTCTACAAAAGCTTTATCTACGACCGTGCCCCTAGGAGACTGGTGGCTTACTGTGACCAGGGCCCAGCATAGAGGAAGTAAAGCTCCTCACAGACACATAAATGTCTTCAGTGTACCTCCCACATGTTTACATTGCCCGAGAATCAGGTGATGTACCATTAGCGACGAGTTCATGCAGCACCCTAAAAACCAGTAATTTTCCACCATGTCAGTGCACAGTTATTTCTGGGATTGACTCTTGTCATTGTTCAGGGACAGAACTCTGTCAGCAGTGAAAATGGATGCAGCACTGGCGCCCTTCGCTCCGCGATACTGTTGCTTTCGTGGAGCTGCAATAATGGTGTGAATTGAAAGAGAAACTCGAGACAAATTTATATCAATCTAGCTAGTGTTTCTAAAATTAAAACTAAATTTTTGAAAATAACTGTTCCTAACACACACTTATTTATAAGCAGTGAAACTAGGATGCGGCATTGTTTACTGTGTTCGGGAAACTACTGATTCTGCACAAATTATATAGTTATATTCCTAAAGTATAGAAACGTTATAAACTTCACGAGAATGGCATGCATCTGACTAAATATATTATGCAATGAATAAATTTTTGAAGGGTCGCCTGTCAGTCAGAATAATGCTCGCCTTTGTGGAATGAACTTTAAATATTGGCTCCCCTTGTTATCTTCACTGCAATGTGATGCACGAGTGTTCCATTTCCCATTTTGTGACTTATTCAATTAAGCACATTACGACTTTTCTGAAACCGAGATAATGTGCTAATTTGTCACAACCTTATTATTTATTTGCTTAAGCTTTTACTTTTTATGCTTAGTATAAATATGTTTAGGCATACATTTGTATAAACACTGATGTTTTTAATGCTGAACGTAATAATATTAAATTCTCTAATCACTTGCTGTTACATGAAACTAGCGAAGGCAAATTGTGTATTGAAGAATGCGCACAAGGGTTCTGTCGTCTGCAAGATTTTGCGTGCGCGGTGCGCTGGTTGTCAAAGTTGTGCAATTTGTTTATGTTAGGTTTAAAAATACGTTTTCGGAAAATTGGTCGGCGTTAGGTAAAGTAGGTAATTTTTTGTAACATGTAAGGTTTTGCGTAGATTAAACATAACCTAAGTTTTTTTAAAAATGTAATTTTTAATTTTTGAAAAGAACATTTTTGAATTCAGTTTATATAAAGGCAGTTTGGAGGGTTACGACTAAGTGAAGTTATTTTGACGCATAAATCGAAGGGATGATTAAATTTCAATGTTTTAAAATTATATTTTACAGTCCTTTGCTACATATCAAGTGAAAAATAGGCACGTTACGAAATTAAAATATGTCAGTATGTAACAATAGGATTGTTTGGCACCTCAATTTAGACGCACAAATCATTCCCTGCGGTAAAACAGACATACTTTGCATCATTGCACTACAGATAATATATAAACATAATAATAATAGTATGTATTAATAATAATTTCATTTGCAATTGCCCTCCTTCCTTTGTCATCTACCAAAACCTGAACTTTCCAACCTCCCTCACCATTACCAAATCGTCCTAAAGTAAATACCACTCCCTCTCAGTTATAACATTAGCAATACATACCTGCAATGGTCAATTATTGAAAATAAATTCCTTCAAAATTAAAACAAGTAGTACAGTATATGTACATTAGGGACTACAGAGCATTGTCATCATTCTATCAGGATTTAAAATGTGAACAGTGGGACTCCATTCTCTGGGCAGAGACTGTTAATCAAAATTTAGTGCATTTATGAACTTATTTTTTCTTAAAATTCGAGAGGCACTTTCCAAAAAAACCTAGGTATAACAATAAAATGTGCTGCCAGAGACGACAAGGGCAGGATTACTAAGGGAATCAAAACGGCTAGTAAAAATATGAAAATGCTTCATCAAAGGAGCAAATCTGATAATTCTCCGGATTTTGCTCATTATCATAGAAATTATAAAAGAATATACAATGCAGTATTAAAAGTAGCTAAACAAAAACATGTACAAAACCGAATAGGCTTAAACAAATCTGACAACAAATCAAAAACAATCTAGAACATTATGAACAGAGCAAATGGTAAATTAAGTCACACTCTACAGACTCGGCAGTTAGGCTAGTTGATACAGCCAACTCAATAGAATCTGCTAGTGACTCAGCGAATTATGTAAATAAAATTTTTAGTGATGGAGCTGACCAAGTGAAAGCTAAAATGCTCTTACAAAAGAAAGACACCAATATGGAAAAGTAAAACAGCTGAATTAGAGCTCTTTCTACAGCCAGTCACCCAACATGAAGTACCAGAATGTATAAAAAACTAAGTAACAAAATATCTACTGGAACTGATGAAGTTCCAGTTAAAATAATTAAAGAATGCTCAGAACTACTTCTTACCCCTCATGTCCACATTGTTAATGAGTAATTTAAAGGTGGAGTTTTTCCTGAAGATGTAAAAAGAGCTAAAATGATCCCATTACTCAAAAAAGGTGATCCATCAAAAAAAAAAATTAAAAATTACAGACCCAATTTTCTCCTGAATTCTTTCTAAAAATATTTGAATATTTAATTAAGAGCAGAATCATTAACTATCTTACAAAATATAAACTACTTAATACATTCCAACATTGATTCCACGGAGCACTGAGTCTGCTATAAATGAATTCGTAGAACTTGTAACAGAAGACAGGTCAGAGGACGTACTAGGAGTGTTCCTTGACCTGTCTTAAGGCATTCGACACAGTTGACCACCAGTTACTTTTAGATAAGCTATGTAATTTAGGAATTAGAGAAAATACAAAAGAACTATTAAAATCATGTTCATCAAACAGGCGACAACTGGTGCAGGTCAATAGGAAAAAACAAGTGCAATATGGTTGAGTCCATCTGCTCTGAACTAAGAATAGTAAAAGCAGGTGTTCCTCAGGGCAGTATCCTGGGACCACTTCTATTCTTGATATAGATGATTCAGGATAAAGTGAACACTCAATAGAGCCCTTTTAAATTTATATTTTCAGTGAATTTGTATCTTTATGCGCGTAACGTCAAATGACGGGACGTGTCTAACCTCTTTGGACATGTCACTTGATGTTTGCACATATTGAGATAAATTGTGCAGCTAGTATGAATCAATAAAGTTTAATAAAAATGTATATGTATTGCATACAATACAATTACATCAATTTTGGTTGTTTTTGTTACTGTATTGTTGTATTTAAATAGGAATAAACACGGAACTATATCATGTAGTTGCGCTGCCAACCATACCAGCAGTAAGGCAACTATAATTAAGAGGCGAATATAGAATGGGTTGGTACTGGAACACCAGAGGCAATGAACTCGGAGACAGGGTCTGTGGGCGGGACTAGGCAGAATCTCCGAAGGCTCTGGTTGGCATTTTCGCAGTGCGTCACTTTGCTGTGGTGGCACGGAGGGGGAAACAATTTCCACCCCTCCGGCAACCCGCTGCAGACATTTGTGTATTGTCTACTTTCGCGCGTTTTCCTATCTTGGCCTGCCTTGGCGAGCGCTAAACTGTTGCTGTCCCTGTAATTGTAAATGTTGAGAAATATCATTAAGTAAACACGTACACAATGCGAATAAAAACGGAGTTAACTGACATTGAAAAATACATTTTGTAAAGTGCGAGTATTTCTGCCTTTGAAAACTAGGTTGCAAAATAACAGAAAATGGAATAACTTTTTTTTACATCACTTATATTCTAAAGGCTATACAACACAACCCATGGCTAAATGTTGTAGGTTTTATTTTATACGTGGGCCAATAAAAATCTGGATGCAATATGCTTACATTTATTTTCTTAATTTGGTTTGTGTGAACAATAATATACTTAAGTATATTAATCTTTAACGTCTCAGGTTGAACCTACAGTTGCCAAAGTTTGTAGTTTCGATTGTTATTATGAACTAACCCAGGCAGCTTAAGATAAAGTTTTCCATCTCTCGTAAGGAATCAAGTAATGTACTTAATGAATTCACTGTTTATCACTGTTCTCGCAAATTGACTTACAAAATACCGGCTTTATTGTAAAAGAAATTGTTTGTGAAATTCTCTTTATACTGTATGACTGATTCCTTATAAATGAGGTAACATGTTACTTGAAATGATTTCAGGATTCTGTTGAAAGAATATCTTTACGCCGAATATTTATCATATAGTATTTTTTATGAAAATTTTGTACTCTTACGGGCTGCGAATGTAACTGTGTTGATAGGCGACATTGAAGCAATTATGTTCAAACCTAAATATGATGATTTAATTAGCAAAATTGTAGGCGCTGTAACTTCGCCCTTTTTTGCACTTTCCGTAGTTCCTGTCAATAATAGTGATTTCGGGAAATCATTTCCAACTGAGAATCTGAGAGGACAGATTTTTATTATTCCATCATATTCTGTATAAATAATTTATTTGTTTTATTCTCTAAGCATACAATGAGTTTTTGTAGAGATTAGAAGATACTTATAACAATGGAATTCAGACATTCTAGAGTTCGTTTACTTATTTCATTTGTATTATTTAATAGACCGCCATCCAAAACGTACCTTGCCCCAACTTGCAACAATACGAATACTATAAAATATTATATAATACATTAAAATCTGTTTTTATATAAATACTTGCCATTTATAACAAAATTTTGGTATTATGTATGGAAAAGCTATTATGCTACACGTAAGTAATATGTACCACTTGGAGCCTAAACCATATTTACAAATCTCTGACTCAATCGATAATATCTACAATTACATAGGTATGTATTCACAAAAATAAAATTGAAGATAGGTTATGTGATCAGTTTCTAGATATACTTTAAAATGCAACCAGGCCTTAAAAATGCACATTTGGAACAATACATTAAATATTGACTAAAAAATTTACTTCAAATTACATTAACCTTATAGCTACAATTCACATACAACTGACCGAAACTGCCTCAACCATGTAGTGTTTTAATGAAAGAAAATCTAGCTCACTGCCGAAATAAAGACTGTTACAACACGACAGCCTAACTACGTGGTTGAGTTCGTAATTTTTTGTTGAAATTTTCTTGGTACTTATAGCTTTACATCTTCTTAAATAAGCATTAAATATTAGTTCACTTTCTGAAAACAGTATACTATAATTTTCTTCAAAGAGTATATTTTGCCCCTGAAAACGATCGTGCGCTATTCCTGGTAAGGAAAAACTATAGGCCTAAGTCTCATTGGTTACACCTTTTTTTCTTCTTTTCTTCAGTAGCTTCAATAATACCGTATATGAGGGATTTCGAATATCCATATTTCTTGTGTGCTTCGGGCCCACCAGTTCTGGCAAGAGACAGTTGTAATAAAATTTCGTAAGGTGCGGTTCCATCTCCTGTGTCCAAAAAGTGTCGTCTCTATCAATTCTAAGTACAGCCATTTTTTTCCCCACTGAAGTCCAAATTCCGAAAAAACAATATTCCCTTTCTGCAATGTGCAGTTGTCCTTGAACTTCGTAATAGTATTCATGTGATTTCTTTATTTTCAGTTGGCCAGCTCCATAACTCAAAAACGTTAGGAATTGTAGGTTTTTGCACAAATAATCACACTTTTGCCGTAAGTATCGGTGAATTGGCAAACATTTTAGTTGCTTTATATAAAAATATGTTATACATTATTTTTTATTTAGAATTGTAAAGCAAGTAAAAATAGTGAACTTTGAAAACCTTTTGATCCATGGATTTTCAAGTAAAGGCCTGCTCTACTGCAATTGTTAAAGTATTTGTTTGCTTATTTGAAGTAGAATATTAAGTGTTTTTGATAAATTATTATATTGTTTATACATTTTTGATTTTCAGCCTAGTCTCTACCACGTGGTCTATTTTTTTTTTTTTTTTTTTTTGCCTCGGGTGTGCTAGATCATATGCAATAAGTGATCAATGTTTGAACTGTTACAATCAATTTGAAGAAAATTAAACCTCCCGTTTTTTGCATAAATAGTTAAGGTAGCCACCTTCAAATACATATTCGACCAAAATATATTACATAAGGCTCGGCATCACTCGCCATAATATCATTTGGTTTTAAAATTTTTGTTAAATCCTGAGAAGTAAAATGCGAAATGTAATATAATAGCGTGACTTATACATGCCTTGCTCTGTTGTACACGTATAGTAATTAAACTAATAATACATGATTAGTCCTCAATTAGTCAAGCAATTTTTTAATATTCATAATTTGCTGGACTGATAGTGGCCAAATTCTATGTTAATATTTCATTTATAATGTGGCGCAAGGTCAAAGTAATCCACGCTATAATAGTAAATTGTACAATTTACTTCTCTGAATTAAAGCAAAAAATTAAAAACCAAATAATCCGTATGGTAAGTGATGCCGAGTCAATGCTGCGAGAAATTAAGCTATGCCTAGGACTTTGGTTCATGTTACTATTTTTAAAGAAATAAAACCCCAAAATGTATTATACCATAGTTAAAGAACACTTTTTGATAATACATTGTAGCGTCTTCTTGAATAGTTTCACACCCCCTCCCAACCGCAGTTTTAGGTCGTTTTATGGCGACATTGTTTAACCGTTAATCATGCACTACTAACCTAGGCAGTTAAGGGAAAACTAATTATTTTTAAAATTAAAATTGTAAATATAGATTTTCATGTAACTATATGCAAAGCAATGTATGTGTATATGTGTATATCGATAGATTTACGGTTGTGTTGGTGCAAGCTTTCCAATTTATAAAGTGAATAATTTTTTTTCCTCTGTTTTCAGCAAACTATGTGTGAAATTATTTTTGTGAAACGGAACTTGTAACAAGTGTTAAAAATTACAATGAAATATATTCTACGAACTACCAAAGCGATAATGTTAGAATTATTTTGCTATTAAACATGGCTCTTTTTATTATCTTGTCAGTAAATATGTGGGCTCTTATAATATTATTGCAATTAATACCTTGCGAGCCACTGAGTAAGCCTACAAAATAACACAAATATTACATGGAAGTGTGCATTTGACGGGAGAAAAATCAATCTGCTCACTTTTTAGGTGGTGTTTATATGGCTGTATTACCATTTTATACCATTTACAAGTTGTAAGGTACTGCCTGTTATTAAAATTACGTCGATACACTAAGAAATGTGCAACAAATTACTCCATTATCAAAAGTAGCTTAAGTTACTTAAGCTGCATAGTTGCCTATTTAATATTAAAAATGAAATGCCGAATTACAACACTTCTATAAATGAACAACCATTTATTGATACGGAGTGTATCAGAAGCGTAAATGAAAAGTGTACAAACTTTCATAACATGTTAGTTTTCCGATATTGTTTGAGCAAGAACAGCTTTTCTTCCTCGTCCATAATCGGGCAAAGCTGCCTGGCAGTCTGCTATCTCGTGCCATCACTCCGAGAGCTGTACACAAGGGAGGCAAACTGGGCGACCTCGAAAGGAGTGCAGCAGGCGACAACCTCCCCTCTCGCAGCCGCAGGACGGTTTATTACCCCCACTACTGCGCGCCACATCAACTGCCCGAACGTCGACCACGCAAGGGAAGCACCTCCCGGACACAGAAAAATACGAAAATATGGTTTTTGGATTTAAGACATAGGGGTTTCTATACACCATTTTAATCAGCATTGTCTATTTTGTGCTTGCTACTTTTTTTTTTTGACAGCACATACAGTTGTAACGATAATTCCAGTCCACGAAACCAGAATTATGGGAATTTTTTAAACTAAGTTATCAACATAAAAAAAACTAATTGAAAAGTATTTCACCAATATTAATTCTTTAACTATTTCGGGAAAAAATTTGGGGTTTCTATTTGCAATAGAAAGCTATCAATCTACAAACTACAAATGCACTGCAAATGTAGCTTCAAGACATGCTATAAAGGGCTCTTTATGTTGAATTAAATACAGTAACGACTAGTGATATTTTTCAAAGGTTAAAATTTTAGTGCTCACTTTATCCCGAATGACCTATATATGTTAATGATTTAAACCTGCAACTACCCAATATACCTAGGTCTATAATTTCTTTTGCAGACGATACAAATGTTCTTATTAAAGCAAATAAAGAATTCAAGTTAGATGACATGGCTAGTGACACATTGTTTGGGTGGTTCTCAGAAAATAAGACAATTTGACAAGTTTTTAATATTTTTAAGAAAGTTAATAAAAAAATGATAATAATTTTTTTAAGGAATCCATATTAGTTCTGAACAATAATTAGGCACCAGCAGAGATCGTTGACAATTTATTTATTTTTTAGATTTAAGTGATTTTTGTGACATGCATGGAGTTGATTCCTAATGGCATGGAGTTGACTCAATAGCACGGAGTTGATATTTCAAACTAGGGTGTTAAATATTGCGCTATTTTAGGTCCAAAGTACGATAACTAACATCAATAGAAATTTGTAGTGGTTTACAACATGATTTATTGAAACATTTATTCACATCCAAAAGAAAAAAGAATATATTTTTATAGCATTGCTGTCTATAACTTAAGTTACTCAGATTAAGTTAAACCAAAAATAAATTGTTGTAGTTGGACAGTCTCTACAATAGACGTTACATATTAATGATTTTATAATTATAATAACATCAGCGATAATACATCTCCCATAGTATTTTTAAAACTGTTCGACCTGTACACAAGAAAATTCCAAAGTTCAGATGTTTAAAAGTGTAGTTTTGCCGCCTATTACACATAGGATCGTCCAACACTTGTTTGATGTGACACAATTCCACCAAAGAAATTGTCTCTTTTTCAGGAAAGAAAAATGAATTGTCTTTTTTTCATTCTCATAAATTTCAATATTGTAATGGGAACAAATATAATCTGCTTGGCAGGTAAAGCATCTCAATCTCCTGAAGTAAAGCATGTGAGCATTCCTTCTTGTCCAAGTTACTTAATGAGTTTTGAAGGTTCCTTTAAATGGCTTAGGTTCATCTTCCAATATGTGGTTGAATGATTCTATGACATCTTTTGGGACTGCAATAAACGTAATACCTTTAACAATATTTTTCAACTCTGTTATTAGCTGGTTGAAGTACTGAATGTCATTGCCTTGAGCTACTAATGTATCAGCGGTGTGCTTCAAGCTCCCACCCAGGCCATCAGGTGGACCCTTTCCATGACCAGTCTCTGTATAATACCATGACACAGTCTGCACAGACGGAAGAGTGTTGGGAATGTGCGTACCAAGAAGCTTAAACATTTTACGGTTACGATATTGAGCGCTCGGACCATCGCTCAAAAAGTGGATGTGTTCGAGGTTTGGCACAAAGAGTTTAATTTGTTCAAAAATAGTATTTAGATGTGTACAAATTGCAACAGGATCATGGCGCAAACTATCAGACAATGTAGAGAAAGCTTTACTTTGTGTGACTGAAGTCCCATTGTTATAATACACCATCATAGTGTGCAGGCTAGTTTGTTCCCTTGAACTTCCAAAATTAAATTATTGTATCTCCTGAAAATACTTGCATTTATAATTTTCAGAAAAATCCATGTGCACTACCATCTCATTAGGTGTTAAGTTTTTCTTCAGTTCAGTCGGTTGTTTATACTTGTGGTTAATGTTGCATATGTGTCATATGTTTGGGCATTGTCAACTCAAATTGTTGAATCAAATTGCCCATAGAACACTCTAGGAACTCTTGGGTAGTGTATTTGTGGCATGTTTTAGTTAGTCCTTTGGTAGTAATGGATTCCTTTTTAAGTATCCATTTCTTATAAGATATAATTTCTTCTTGTTCAGGATTTGAATATGTTATTTTCTTATCCTTGCACAGAGGCGGATTTATAGTTATGTTGATGGGGGGCTACACCAAAATTGCCGCCCCCTTTTTTATTATTAACATTTAAAAAAACTTGACACCACTAAATTCCAGCCACCATTACATCGAACCCCTGCCAACTGCCACTGCCAGTAGACCGGTATAACATTTAGAATGAACACGAGTTCATAATATAATAGGCATAAAGAACTGTATAGTGCCCTTATTTTAAGACTTTTTAAATTTTATAAGCAGTAGCGGAGCAATGTTTAAAATAATTTTTAGCTCAAGTGAGCTGACCGTCATCTGTATTTATTTTTATGAGCCTGAAAGCAGTAAATAGTTAGTTTATCTCCAACTACAACCTCACACAGCAAACGTTATAAATATAGAAACAAATACATATAATATTGAAATAATTCTTAAGAATTTTTATATCTTATTCAACTTTCTATTTAAATAATTGACATACTTCTTTTCGTAATTAAGAATTAATAGTTGTAACACCCTACACGCCATAATTGCGTAGATGTGATAGTGCGTTACTTTACTTCCGCCGGCCGGCGGCACCTTTACCGCTTTGCTTCACACACATTGACGCGACCTGCCAAATTAAGTCATTTGTTACCTACCGAAATATTCTTCAAAAGAGTACCAACAACACGAGTGAATATAATTACATAAAAACCAAACACAAATAAAAATATCAACAATACTTCGTATCTCATGCTTTACTTACCTTAAGCAAAATAGTAAATTATCATAATTCTGATATTCTTAACGAAATATAGTAAAGCAACTCAACAGCATAACACAACACACCACCACACAATGCAACCACTAAGTTGGAACAAGTGCATGTCAATTGTCATCGGAACTTCAACTTTGAACTTCCTCGCAAGACCAACGGCGAAGCGCACCAATAGAGCGATGTCATATGGTACGACATTATATCGTGTTACACTGATACCAAGGAAAAAATAGAACATAAAGTTTCAGTTGCAAAGCAGCAGGTGAAGCCACCTTCAAGTGTTTTGAAACGAAATATGCGACATTAACACATAACACGCCGGACTAGCCCACAGAATGGCATATGTGAGGAGTCCCCTAGTGCTTTTGTCATGCACACCAAAGGTCGGGTTTCGGTTGTCAGACGGTTTCACTTTACTCCTTCCTTCATGGGCTGCACGCGTATTCTACTAAGTGGAGGACATGTGCAACTGTTTACACCATGAATGTTACGCACATAGCACAACATAACTGTGTTTGATTTTTGGAGTAACTAAAAAAAATTCTATCTATTTTCAAGTTGTTTAGTTTTTTTCACCCTGAAAATATGCCGCCCCTAGTATTTTGCCACCCTGGGCTATAGCCCACTAGGCACCCCCTGTAAATCCGGGCTTGTCCTTGCACTTCACACAAGTTCTTTCCAAACATTTCTCTTCAACTTCACTATCACAACACAAGTTATGGCCAACTTCATCTGAAGTATTCTCAGTAATTACATTTACTTGTTTCAATTTAGATACTAGCAGCCTTACATTTTCATGAAGAATACAAAGGCATTTTTCACGCTCCGTTGCCTTCGGTTGTACCACCCAAAATGGATGAATTTTGTAGAATGTAAAATAGCTTATGCAGTAGGAACCATTGTTTTTCATAAACTGTCTGTGAATGTTTTTCAAAGAATTGTTTAAATACCATTTCTGTTTCTTGTGGCCTTTCCTGGTAATAGTATTGTTTTTCCATGGCACAATTTGCTGCTGAAATCACTTTCAAGAAATACGATCTTTCTTCACCCGTTCTATTTACAAGTTAGCTTGTGATTTTGCTGTATTCTGCTCAGCAGTCTTACAAACTTTGTAACTTAGTATGTGCTTCATTTGTTTCTGACACCTATATTTCTTCATTTTTTCCCAGTCATACATCAAACAAAATTCACTCTTTCTACTTCTTCCTTCCTTACTCTGTTATAGTTCAACTTTATTAAAAACAAGCTTCCGTTTGACTTTGTTAGGCAGTGTCAGTCCTTTGGTAAGTATTTCACTTTAGTATTTGGAGAGTTCTTATTCTCTTTCTTTTTCAGCTCTCTGAAATATTTTGATTTGTATCGATTCAGTTGCCTCTTACACATTTTTAACTCCCTTTCTAAGTGTGGTATTTTTCTCTATGCCTTTGCTATCGAAATGACTAGCTTCATACTGATTAATATAATTTGAGCATAGCTTAAAATGTGTTATTTTCATTTACTACTGTACGAATACACAAAGAAATTTGATTTTATAGCAAAAAAATATCACTTATGAAAAGTCCTACGTGAAGTCATTATATCTGTTACGTGGAATTAATTTAATACAGACAAATATTACAAGCTCAGAAAATATAAATGTGAAAATCTATACAATTTTTAGCCATAGTTATTTATATTTCATTTCTATGAATAACATGTGACAATCACCAAAAGACCTTGTTTAAAAAATATAAATGCCAGCAGTTTGGCTTGTATTTTTATTTTTGCTCCATTTATTTACTAATTATCAGACAAGTATAAGACTATAATAACAATAATTTATGATAGGTAACATATAAAACAACATATTTGTAAAATAATACTTGGCACATCTATCTGCACATAAAAGACTCAACTCCATGCTCTTGAGTCAACTCCATGGGAAAACTTAGACCATGGAGTGCCATGGAGTTGATGAATGGACGACTTTAAAAGAGGCGGAGCCCAATAGTTACGGCGAGAGTTGCCAGAGGCGCTACTAGTAACTGTGGGAAACACGAACGTAAACAAACGTGTTTTCAAATGGACAAAGCAGCATATTGAAAGAGTTAGTATGGAAGAAATTATTGAATTATTTAAAAACTTTCGACATGAGCAGTGGTTTTAGTTTTGTAGGGAATTTGAGAAATTTGCAGGCTTACCAAAGAAGGTTACTGTTTGTTTGTATCATCGTGTTACAAAGATGTATGGACAACCAGAAGTGGTAGTGCTGTTTTTATGAAGACATATTGCTACCCATGACAAAAGAAAATTTAGTACGACAGAACGGTGTATTTTTCTAGTGAAGAAATGGATAATGAGTTTCACGTTACACGCGCATACTGTGCGTGTAAAGCAGGGTATGTATTTTGCAACTTACGCCAGCATTAAATATGAACTGCTCATTGAAAAACGTAACATGCATGGTGCTTTCGAGGTTAGGCCTACTTCATTAAATATTATTGTCGCATACAAAATAAGTTGGTCGTGCTTTTACTGCTCATATTCACGTTTAAGTATGAAATAATAATTGTTAAATTCATAAGGCTTTTAACACGTTTAAACAAAAAATGTGGAGTGTAAATAGCAAATAAATATAGCATAGGTTAACGCCGTGTCCGACATGGCAATTTACTAGTTTTTCTTAGTTTTGTGGCATTTTATCGTTAAATTTGGACGGCCCTATTTGTCTGTATCCTATTTGTCTGTATCATTTCATACAAATCAATAATATACGTCATCCTTTTTAGATATTAAGTTGGGTCACATGATAGTTTTTTATACAAAATCTGCCAATTCGGACAAGCAATAAGTAAAACAGTTGAGAAGTTTACCGGTGGAAGGCTACGCCTACGCCTGGTAAAATAAAATTGCTTAAAATAAAATTCACAAGACAGTATACAATAAAATACATTATCTGCATTTTCAAAGTGCAAATTAATTCTTGGCAACAATATAATTAATTTAAAAAAGCATTCATGCCGAAATGTCAGTACAGCAATGCTGAAAACAGTACGTATAACGTGTAACTGTAGGGAATATTTAGTTACTCGCCATAACCTTCAACAATGTACAAAGTATGAACAGTATTTTTTATAAACAATAAATTCACTTTACAGTAGTTTAAAGAGAAGTTGTAGCATATGCCTATTATTTTTGACATCTATAATTTTGTGGAAAATTAATTATATACCGGTACTAAATGTTGTAATTCTGTATATTTTTTTAACAGTTCAAAGTATTTGCTTTAGTATGGGTACTTACAGTCACTTGGAAACGTTTTCTCATCAAGTACAGTAGGCTAGCAATATTAATGAGTACATCACATTATTCCACGTATGTCATATTTTACAGTACAAGGAATTATTGTAAACTGTAGGCCTATTTGTTATAGACAGGCAAATTATACCTCAGGTATAATAGTTAACAGCTTTTATTTACATTTAATAAGTACACCTACATTGATTTGTTTTGAAGAGAGAATTAATTTAAGTATAAAATGTGCTTGCAATTGTTAATGGTCTACATGTATGACAAGTATCACATAAGAAAGTATGCTACGCACGTAGGCTTCTAACAACTGTCGAGGAGCTTGCATTTAAAGTCTATGGTTAGTGTTCCAAGAAGTGAATTATTGTTTCAATATAATGTTTTCCTACATCTGAACTAAGAATGGGTAACTTTAAGAAAGTCCTTGTGTGTTAATTAATTAGTAAAATATGCCTTTTAAAACACAGTTCAAAGATACATGAAACGTTAAACAATAAAATGCTACCGGTACAGCTTTTATAACAAAGCGTAGGCATTTTAATTATCACTTTTATACTTCAATTTTCACTTAAGTTGTTTAGAAGTGTGGTGGTGATGTATAAGTAAATAGATCCGGATGTGCATGGCGAATTGCCACATTGTTCAAGCACTGTTGTATCATACTGCCCCTCAGGTACGTTTTCATGCGGCGTAATGAACTGAAACTCCGCTCTGCTTCGCAAGACGAGCTGGGCACTACGATCAATACACGAACCAAATTTTCGATAATCTTGAACAAGGATCACATTTCTTGCACCGTTTGCTTGAGTACATTTTGAGCATCGTTGACACACAAAACATTATATTGTCATTTAAACATCTTCAGTTCCATTTCTAGAGATGTAATATCTATCTCAGGATACAGTTGTAGTAAATCAGTTTGTATTTCTCCCGAAATCAGTGTTGATTCCAGCTCTTGCAAGCACTTCAGTCCTTGCTGATCAAACCTGGATTTCAAGCCTTGCAGTGCTGCATCCATGGTAGCATAATATTCTTTACGGCAATGTTGACGTAGGCTACTGTTCCAACAGTGAATGATTCTGTAGAGCGTGTGTAACGGCTTGGAGGTTTCTTTGATCTGGGAACTAAGATAGGCTGTAAATTATTTTCAGCCACTTTCTTGTTTGCTTCCTTCAAAATCACATCGAAAACCTTTTATTTCCGTAGTCCTTCACTAGCCACAGTGGTTACATCAACAGTTTTCATGAGACCTGACACAGTTTGTTGACGGCCTTGAAATGATTTGTTAAGAAGTTCGAGTGGTAATTATTTTCTGTCTTAGCAATAATCCGAGTACTGATGTCTCTGATTCAAACACCGTAAGCAAGCCGCTAGAATGTAACTGCTGGTTATATTCTGCAGCAAGCTCTCCTAGAGTTTGTAATACAATATCATACCTGTCCAGAATTTATTTTATTTGTGACCCCCTGTAACGCCTTCCAGTAGGACAAAGGGGTTTTATCTTACCAGCATTGGTGACAGGGCCTTCGGCTATGGATTCAATCATATAGATAAATTTTGATTTTGCTCTTATTTATTTGCACAGCAATACAGCAAGCTCGTGTGCCCAGTGCATGGCATTTCTTGTAGTCACAGAAGCATCACAGCATTCTTTAGTGCCCAAATTAATGCAGTGGGCTCCACAGTGTACAAACAACGCTAAAGATTGTTTTTCCTTCATCAATGATTGCACCACACCTTTCTTACTGCTGCTCATGTTCACCACACCATCATATGTTTGTCCCCTTAACATACTGAGTGAAAGCTGCACTCTTGTTAACACATCAACAATTATTGCTGCAATTGCCTCTCCAGATGTTTTTGTCATACTGTACAGTCCAATTAAACTTTCGTGTGGTTCATAATTATCATCAACCCAACGAATACATATGCTTAACTGTTCTATTCCACTTATGTCACGTTTACCGTCACAAACAATATAAAAAAATTGGTGTTTCCTGTGACTGAATCTTGTTACAAACATACCTTACAATTTCATTTGCCATCATTTCCAGTATTTCATTTTGTATAGAAGCACTGGCGAATGTCTCATAATTTTGCTATCCGTTGTAAATTAGGAAGGTCTTCACTTCTTAGTTTCAATAAATGTACCAAATTCCCACTGTCTGAGTCATGTCCTTGCAGTGCTAAACCTTTCCTGGCGAGAAATCGGACAGAACCAAATATCTTCAGAAGACATTCAGTAGCTACTTTTTGTTCTTTGTGTTTTACGAAATAGAGTTGTACTTCAATGGGCTGTTGCAACTGCCGATAACTCAGGGCATGGTGGCTTGCATATGTGATTCTGATTTCTCATGTGTACGAAATTTGTCAAGGTCATGTTTCCAATTTTTGAAGCCTACTGCAGTAAAAGAATGTTCCATTTTCCTAACCAACAGTTTATCTTGTGACAAATGGCAATAACGATGGTGATATAAGCATGTAGGCCTAGGCTTAATTCCATTAACGTTTTGTTGGACATGCAACCATTTGAAATTCTTGAACCAAGATACTTGAAAGTGAAGGGTACAGCCTTCTGGCAAGACAGTCCGTTGATTTAGTGCCTGGAACGTGTCAACAACTTTTGACGTTTGTTGATTATACAACAATGATTCAGGCACATTGGTGATACTGCTACAACTACTAGACTCAAAATTATTGTCTTTTAACTCTGTGTATTACACAATATTCTGAAAAACATTTACCTGTTCAGATTGAGATTCAGTTGTCTCAGTTTTAGAAGGTAAGCAGGTTGAATCATCTTGAAACTCACCATATTTACGTGTTGTTTTCACTACAAATTTATCTATTATGAATCACTAATCAGTGATAACACAAACTGCCAAGTGTGTGCACTGTTGGTAAACAGGACAAAACAAACAAGTTAGCAGGTGTACCAAATGCTGATGTTATCCTGGCAAGTAGGTTTTGAAAATATATCTATAACATTTTAAAGTGTGATTGTGTGAATAAAGTAAAGGGATAGTTTGAATTACATAGGTCAAAAAACCTTCGTGCAATAAATCATAGCATTACATTATTTGTATATTTTTGTTATTTGGAAAATTGAAGTTCACTGTTGAGGCACAATGCCTCTCTTACACTCAACCACAACCGAAACAGCATATAAATATTTGTCCCTGTGTCCCCTCCACAAGGAATTTTTGGAGGGGACATGTCCCTTCCATCCCCCTCCCCTCCCATCAGAGAGGCCTTGATAAAAGTACAGGTAGGCCTAAATTGATTTAGATGGTTAGTGTACATTTTGTGTAACCATCTGTTGAACAGCAACTGTACCTCTTAATATACTAAATTTTTTTTACATTCTCCATTTTTGAAATGGTGTTTTTTCTCACCTAACCAATTAGGGTAGTGTTTAATTGGTGACAGTGTTCCGTAGATTGTAATGAAAGTGTAAATGTTACCAGTACATGGTTTGATTGGGATGGTTTTCGTTAGTTTATCTTTATGAACTCTTTCTTTATGGATACATACTAAAAACTAAGTAGTCTTAGCCCTATACCATAAGTACTGCCAGATGCAGTTTCATTTTAGTGTGTGTTCTAAATCAGATCATGTGACAATTTAGTTTATTGAAATAACTATTCAAAACATTAGGCCCTACAGGAAGTCACAATAAATGGAACATGTTGTTGTGTCATGTTCTTTATTGATCGCACCTCCTGCCAACTTAACCATACAACAAGTACCTCTCGAACACAACATCTCTCTTCACATTTTTTTTATTAAAATAAAAACACAAAGTTATTTAAAATTTTTCAAGACACATAATTTGTACAGTTTTCCAATCGGCTATGTTTACACAAAGCTAATCTTAACTTATAATTACAGTCACAATTTAAAGTTACATGCTGCATTCAAAGTGCGTTACACAAAGTTTCTTTAATTAAGTCTGCTATGTTTATTCAAAGTGCATACTTTTTTAGCACACGTAGTCGTTAAGCCAGGTAGGCATCTTGCTCCTTCTCCTCGGCCTGTCCTCATCATTTCTCCCTGAAACCCTTTCTAAACCCTCGTCACTCCCCCCTGGGAATTCTTTAAACCCTTCCTGACCTGATCCATCTAATAATGGATCCTTCAAATTTCCATTAGCTCCTCTTTATTTTCACTGTGTACTACCTCGCTTTTACTGGGTATATAAGTGTTACCCTGACCCTTCATAGGTTTGCCACCTGAAATCGAATCTCTACCCCGTGGGTAGCTGTCACCTATGCAACCTTCCTCCAACTGACCACTGGTCTCTGCATATGGTGCCGGAATTAGAAACCACCTGTTTCGTCTGTAGTACCTCTGTGAGTTGCTGTTATGTAGGACCAGGGTTGGGGTCCACTTTGTCTGATAGTACCATAAGTTCTTAGGTCTGTAATCCAAACCGTCTCCAACCTGTAGGTCTGGAAGATCCAGACCCCTGTGTCGTTTGTTGTTATTAGCTGCTTGTACTGCTTTCCTGGAGGTTTATCTATCCCGAGCTACCCCAAGGTGGACTACCTCCTCCAGTGCTGGGGAAAGAAGTGATAGTGTAGATCACAATTTCTGTTGATAAGCAACTCTGCTGGGCTGAACCCATACTCCAGTGGTGTTGTACAATATGACAAAAGAGCCAAAGATATAGCCTTATTTTTTTTCAATAGGTTTTTCGCCACTTTGACCGCTGCTCTTCGACACCCCCATTCGACTGAGGAGATTATATGATAACTTGGAAATTATATATCTGAGCAAAGTTCTGAAAATTACTTGAAATGAATTTGGATCCATTGTCGGCTCTTAACTGTTTCTGGAATGCCAAAACTAGCAAAAATTACTTTCAAGTTGCTGATAACAACTGTATCTGACATCCGTGTTAAGGGGCAGATTTCGAAATACCGGGAAAAATAATCTGTAGCGCGATGAGATACCATGTATCACACTTGAAGATGTCTATTGCTACCACCGGCCAAGGCCTGGAGGGTCTTTCTGCTTGCATAAAAGTTTGTGTAGGGTTTTGCCTTTCCTGTACATAGTTAGGGCAATTTTGAATCATGTTTTCCAGTTGCAAAGACAACCCCAGCCACCAGACAGACATTTTTGGCCCGTCTCTATATTTAACGATCCCTAAATGGCCTACGTGATACAATGCATACAATACAACTGGAGCAAAGCTGGTATGATTAATCTTGTACTTTTTTGTAGAAATGAGTCACTGTATGAAATCTCATGTCTGTACTGCCAATATGGGAGAATGTGTTCTGGAATGTCCCTCTTGTCTGGCCAACCTAGTAAACAGTAAGACTTTAGTTTTTTGCATACCGGGTCATTTCCCTGCTCTTTACATATGTTCGATAGAACTCTATCTTTGATCGGATAACTAGAAATAATTTGCTTTACAAAAGCCCTCACTTCTTGTTCAAACTCCTCGTCCGTCTTGGTCTTCCCTTCCAGTGGACTCCTTGACAAACAGTCTGCGACCAACAACTGTTTTCCTGGGATGTATTGAACTGTGTATGTTTACCTCATTAGTCTTAAGTGAAATCTTTGCAGACGTGACGTAAGATCGTCAATATATTTTGTATGTAATATTTGAAGAAGTGGTTTATGATCGGTTTCTAATACCACTGGCAAACCTAGAATGTATTGTTTGAATCTTTCAGCACACCATACTAGGGCTAATGCCTCCTTTTATATTTGAGAATAGCCTTTCTCTGTGTCTGAAAGTGTATGGGATGCATAACCTACAATCTGCCGTTGCCCATTCGCTTCCTGCATGAGGCATCCCCCTAAGCCTATTGAGCTAGCATTTGCACTTACCACTATTTATTTTCTCGGATCAAAGTACACTAAAGTAGGTACTTGAGACAATAACCTTTTTTACCTGACAAAATGACTTCTTCTGTGGTGCTTCCCAAGCAAATTCCACCCTATCCTTAAGGAGAGCAAACAAAGGCTCTAGCAGATCTGATTTTTTGGGAACAAACCTGGACACAAAGTTTACCAGATCCAGAAACAGCTGAATTTCTTGCTTACATGTAGAGGCTGGAAAGTACTGAATCGTTTTAATGCGTTCAGGGTCGACTGAAATGCCTTCCGAATTGAGCGTGTGTCCTAGGTATGTTACCTGTGTCACCCCAAACTCACTTTTTTTTGCATTAATCGTGATACCTGCAGCTTGCGTTTACTCAGAACCCTTCACAATATGTTGTCGTGTTCAGTCATAGTAGCTGCAAAAATTATAATGTCGTGATCATGGAATGTGGTACCCTGTACCCCGTCCAAAATCTGATTTATTTTTGTGGAGAAGTACTCTGGAGCACACAATATACCGAATGGAAGCCTCTTGAAGTAGTACCTTTCAAACGGAATAGTACAGGTACTGAGTAACTGACTGTTTTTTTCCAGTATCACTTGGTAGAAACCCGAATTAGCATCAATTTTTGAAAAATATTTAGCCCCAGACAACTGTGCCAATGTACCCTCCAAGCTGTTTATTGGTAAGTGAGGCCTACGAACACACAAATTCAGTTCTGAATTGTCCCCACAGATGCGGACAGTGTCCTTTTTAGGAAAAACTACAATGGGTGCTACCCATTCGGTTGGTTCTGTAATTTGCTCAATTATGTCAAGGTTCTTCAAGCGATCTAACTCTGCTTTCAGCTTTCCTAAAAGGGGTATGGCCACAACTTAGGAGCAGATTGAACATATTGGGTACAGTTTTCTTTCAGCACTATTTTTATTTCAGCTCTAAATTTCCCATATTTCAAATAAACCTGGAAATTCTGTCGTGACATTTACCTGCGACCTTTCTTTAGAAAAGGAAGATTACCACTAGTCCTAGCTTCCCCATTAAGAAGACGTACCGAGTCTGCAAGGAGGTTATGTTTACACTCTGTTTACCTTCCTTTACCTGTTCTGCAAATATAATGTGTTTCCCATTAAACTTCACTATTAGTTGTGCTAACAACCCTGCTCTGCCTAAAATTTGTGATTGAAGGTTTGATACTACATACACTTTCACCCTTTGTGACATTTCTTTGTATTCCAGTTACAGTTCTAAAAACCCACTACTCTTAAACCCTTAACATCAGGCCCTCTAAGTTTGTCGTTGCAGGGAATAACAAAACCCCTATAATTCTCAGGCACTATGCTCACTGGAATACATATCACATCTGCCCCTGTGTCCAGAAGTCTACCACATTCACTGCAGTTGTCCATGGACTTGGCAGTTCACGTGCACCTACAGAGTTTACTGAAAGAACTCCCATAAAATATTCATAGTCGACACAGTTGTTCTCTTCCTTTTCCCCCTGATTCTGAACATCAAACACTTTGGATGCCCCTGAAGCTCTACAGACCACTGACCAATGACCTTGTCTGGAACAGCTGAAACACTTGGAGCTCCGCGCTGGACACCGTACATGATTATGCTGGCCTTTCCCGCAGAACTGGCATGGTCCGCCTCTGTCTGTGCTTGCCTGAACTGCTCTTGCATTCCAGCCTGTGCCCCTACCTTGGGCCTCCGCCCACCTTGGTGGCAAACTGCTGCGACCCCTATCCTTATTGTTCGTTGTGACTAACTGTGCCCTATTTATGACCAAATTACCCAAACTGCCTTGTTGCAGAACTCGTGACTGATGGCTTTGCCGTTCCGCCTGTTTGGCATTAATATTGCCTCATCTAGGGACAAAGATGGTCGCAACTGCATCTGCTCGCTGGTTTTCTTGTCCTTCATGCCTACCACGATTTTATCACGTATGATTTCGTGCTTTAACTGCCTATAATCACAAGAGTCCGCTAAAGTATGCAGAGAGGTTATGAACTCGTCCACTGTCTCCGTCCCTTGCACTCTAGAATTAAAGTTGAACCGCTCGAAAATGACATTTTTGCATGGATTAATCTGATTTTCAAGCGCCTTGAGTGCCGCTTCATATGTTGTAGGCTGAGGTTCGAAATGGGTCCAAAGTTCCTCAGCTTTCTCGCCCAAGATGTACAGAAGTATATAAATTTTTTCTGCATCCTTCCTTGTTAAGTAGCCGGACACCGACATGTACCTTGAAAAACGAGATTGAGAGCACCTTTGTGATTTGAATTGCGGGAGACGTCTTCATCCTAAGGTCCCATTACTATTCTGCAATCTCCATGGCCCGAAAATAAATGTTGAGGTAGGTGAACTGGATCGCAAATCTCAAAAATGCCAGACTAGTACAAAACACCGCTGCCACCATGTTGTGTCGTGTTCTTTATTGATCTCGCCTCCTGCCAACTTAACCATACAACAAGTACCTCTCTAACACAACACATGTTATAAATTAACCTTGGAAAGAGTTACTGCACATTACTGCATATAATTTAACGTTAAGGGTGTTCGTGTGGCAAAAATTTATAATTTTATATATATATTTTTTGACACAGCGTTCATTTTATAGATGCTACTTGTGACTGCATTTTCCACTTGTAAAGATTTTTTAGCTCATATAGTTTATTCATAGCGGCGTATCAAAGTCAGAATTTGCAAGGTATGGGAACATAGGCATATAAAAACAGAGTGGCTTACTCAAAATAATTTTTACTGAAATTAGATACCGTATCGTGGGTTATATGCTAGAATATTTAAAAGCGCACACCAAAATTTTTTTGTCTTTTTTAAATTGTCACCATTTTCAGAATTTTTTAAAAAGTAGAAAGGAATTTTGGTGTGCGTTTTTAAATATTCTAGCATATAACCCACGATACGGTATCTAATTTCAGTATAAATTATTTTGAGTAAGTCACTCCCTTTTTGTTATTCCTATGTTCCCGTAATGTTCAAATTTTGACTGTCATGCTGCCATTGGAAGACCATGAGAGCAAAAAAAAAAAATTACAAGTGGAAAATGTAGTCTCAAGTAACGTCTATAAAACAAACACACCTCCCTACAGATAAAAAATTAAGAGTTTTTGCCACTTTAACACCCTTATCAATGGTTGCCTTACTCCAGGTACGGTTGGCAGCAAAATTAATTAAGTTCCACATATTTTCTAGTATAAATACAACCAACCTCCTTTTATTGCTATTATGTTAAATCAATTCATTGTATTATATATATATATATATATATATATATATATATATATACATATATATATATACACACACACACACACAAACACACACACACACACATCATTTTTATGAATGTTTTTAACAATTTTTGTATTAATTTTTGTATCATTTCTCATCAGCAACCTGATAGGATAAGTCTAAGCATACAATAACACAGTACGGTACATAGCATTAGACAAAATTTTGAAAGACATAATTACATGAGTATACTGCTTGAAAATATAGGTACAAACATTGTCAATGAGTAGTACACATAACAACTGACACAACAGAGAAGTGCCTTGCAATAGTGTGAAGCTAAACTTATTATAGCTCCACTTTCAGGACGACACTTCTAGGGCCCGGTAGTTTTCGCGAAAAGGTTTTTGCCCCACTTTGTTTCAGTGTCTTACGTGCACACCTGCAGTTCAACTTCATGGCTATTGACAGAGTGTTTTTGTGCAGAGTCGTTATTCATTTGACTGTGCCAATCAGTACACGGATAACTGTGACACATCACGTCTGTGATTTGCGGGTTTAACCTCCACACGCTTGGTGTTACGGCATCCAATCACTGACCACATAGCAGAGATGTAGGTGCGCACGTAAGGCACTGAAACAAAGTGCTGCAAAATTCTTTTCGCGAAAATTACAGGGCTCTAGCCATAGTTGGTATGAGACGTGATCGAATTAAGAGATCGAGTTGATGATGATGATTATTGGGTTGGGCGCCAGCGATACTCCCCAGCAGTATCCCACTTCGAGACTCTCTTATCCTAGGGATGGGTGTTATGGTCGCATGCCTAGTAATCGTCTCGTCCAGGTGTGGTGATATGCCAATTTAATTTTTCTGGTATGAACATGGCTGTATGATGGGGTTAAATAGTATGAAAACAATTATCCTTTTTACAATGAATTACTATGGACTGGTTACAAAACGTGCCGGAATTAATTTATGTTACGTCAGTTTGCTGTGTGGTTGTGGAAGGAAACCGTACTCTTTGCCTATATGAGTTGAATGCGGGGTTGTGGGAGGTGCTTCCACATTATTTGAAAATACAGCTACCTATAGAGCAGAGAACCGATGGCCGCTGTGGTGGACCACAGTGTTGCTCGGGATGCAGGCGTGGGTGAAGACTGTATGCTGCTGTTCCCAACTATGCCATCATGTGGTCAAACCTATCCCAGAGGAATGCTAAGGTATGATGATGGTTGGCATAATTATGACGACAATGGTACTCGCTGATGAATGTGGTTACATGCAAAATATGCAATGCGACTTAAGTGAACCATATTAAAATGGTGTAGATGTATGAATGAATGCACAATGTTCCTTCGTTCATTCCACAATAATGGTAATGGTGATGAGCACGTGGTTTCACAAAACTGGCCGTAACATAATAACTGGCGCATGAAAATAATACATAATTACGTGGCTGAATAATACAAATATACCCTGACACTATTGGCACTTAAAGACGCTAAATAAACTTTGACGTGTGGATGGCTGCCGATTACAATGTACCTAGTCACGTGGCATGAATAGACACGTATGCAGTTTTACGTTAAAAGTACCGATTATGGTAATAATTCTTAAGTAAAGCGGAATGGCACTTACTGGGGAAATATTTGGCAAAGAAGTGTACAAGAAAATGATGATCCGGTGTATTAAATAAACTATGGTAACCTACTTCAGTGAAACAGTGATGAACAGACCTCTTATCGCCAAGTGCCTGCAACGAACTGCCCGGAGAAAAATGGCCATGGATAGCTCATGACCTATCTGGGGCAGTTACTTATGGCGCTACACACATGACTGTTCTCAAAGCTTCCAGAGACTGTATTTTAAATGAATTATTACATTAAATGTAGAAAAAATTGCACAAAGTGAATTATACATTACGAAACAAGTTGCATGTTGATTCTGTCATTGAAATACTTAAAAATATTTTGATTGTAGTTAACCTGTTCAAAAAGAATTAACTTGGCCTCGGAACATTTCCGGACAGCGGTTTGAATGTCTGTCGTGACCACTTTGATAAAAGAAACATTGAACACACACAAATTAATGACCTTGTGGAGAAAATACATGCAAAACACTGAATTCATTCATGGGTCTGTGGTCATGCACATGCTGATTTCTACGTTGAAACATTTAGTACATAATATAATGTGATATGGACCATTTCTATACACTCTGATTTGGTAGGCCCTAACTTATTCAGTAAGTCACAAATACCTTAAATTTTTCTGTCTAAATTTTCTTTGACATTACGTATCATATTTTCCTATCTACAGTCTTGTTGACAATATGTATTGTTTTCCTATGAACTGTTTCATCCACAGTATCAATTAAATTATTTTCATAAATGTTGTCTACATCTTTGTTAATGCTGTCTATGTTCTTGAATTGTGACTTTGTTTTACACTACTTACATAAACTTTTATGATATTTACACATCTTGTTCTAAGCTTTTTGCTGTTCTGCTCATTTGGTTACTTAAACCCTCAATCAGTGCTGGAGTACATACATTTCTGACGATGTTTTTCTGGTTAGCAACTTGCATATGCCACAGTCCTAAATAAAAGAAAAGTTGTAGTTGTCATTTTTGCCAACTGCACAGAATTGTAATTGAACACCTTCCCCCAATTCTGCAACTCAACGACCCTAACATATTGTAGAATTTTTCAAACTTCAACTTAACGAAACTTTTAGTTAGTACATCACTACTTGTTCTCAGAACTAACATAAGTCATCTTTATGTTGCCAACTGCAACCTCTTCTCATATAAAATGATACCTTACATCTATATTTGTTTGTTTTATTGCATCTGTATGATTTTTTTTTCTGTACATAACGGTATGAAAATATTGGACAAGTCATATAAATTAGATAATTTTACATTTATATACAATAAAAATATTTAATTATTTTATGACGATTCCTGTTAGTTTCTAGACATGTATCATCTTAATAGATGACTTGACTATCTTCAAACACCTGTACAGGTACAAAACTAATACTACATGTTTCTTCAAGCAACTGAAATACATATTTACAATTTTTCACACTTTTACAAACAGCAACATAATTCAGCTTCACTACTGCTAAGTCAAACATTATACTGTTTCTTATACCTTCATACAACACGATTACCAAATAATTTAATACAGTAACAAAGGCACATACATTATTACTGACATTTGTTTCTTTGGTAAACACCAAGCCAAAATTTCTTGTACCCTTCAGATACCTCAATACATTTTTCAGCTGTTTCCAATGAATTTCATTGTAGCAGTTTTAAAATTTTTAAAAATACATAACAGCAAAACTCAAATCAGGTCTGCTACATACCATAATATACATTAAGCTTCCAAGTGGTTCTTTGTATCGTATGGCACATTACACACACACTCTTATTACCTACAGTTAAAGACAAATCTATCTGAATGGGTACGGATACTGCACTTATGTTCAGTCACACCAAATTGGATCAGACCGTTGTCAATAAGTTGGGACTGACTTCACTCTATTCTATTTTCTGTAAATATAATATCTGTTCCCAAGAATGTAATACGAGAAATATTTTGGAACTCTTTCATTTCAAAGGCACTCATCAGCTTACTTCTAACCTCATTCAACACATTATCATCGTCAGACACAATAATGACATCAACATAAATCAACACAAAAGATGTCTCACTGAAATACAGACAAGGGTCAACAGTGGACCTTGCAAAATGCATCTTTACTAAATAATCATAGAATTGCTAAGTCCAGCGTTTTGGAGAGTCTTTTAGCCCATACAATTACTTTCCCCAGCTTACTCACAATGACACCCTTTTTACTTCTATGTGGGACACATCCACCACCTTTTGTTGTACCTCCTGTGACACATCTAGAGACACTTCCTACAGGGACACCTCCATCCGGGTACACCTCCTCCAGGTACACCTCCTCCAGGGACACCTCCTCCAGGGACACCTCATCCAGGGACACCTCCTCCAGGGACACCTCTTCCAGGGACACCTCGTCCAGGTACACCTCCTCCAGGGACACCTCCTCCAGGTACACCTCCTCCAGGTACACCTCCTCCAGGGACACCTCCACACATCTAGCTGCTTGACTTTCAAATTCTTTTCCACAGTCAAGGCCAGGAGAATCCTAATTGTTAACATTCTAGCAACTGGTGCTAACAAATCCTCAGTCACATTTTGAAAGCATACTCACACAACTAATCGAGCTTTCTTTACAATTTCTCCTTCCACCATTTTTCTGTGAAAACCCACTTACCCTATAGCATATCTACATTCTCAGGACATGTCACAAATTCCCATGTGTTAATTCTTTTCTAATGATTTTACTTAATTTTGGTTCTCTTCTTTCCAGCCGCTATTCATCGCTTCTTGAAATGACCTAGGAGGGCACGATGCTGGAAACTGCCCAACCAACAATGCTTCAATAACGTTTAGTTGAAAGTCATCAAACCTTCTTGATACAGCTTGCTGTCGTTGACGCCTTGGCTCTGTACTAGGTAAACCTAAATATCCTGCGTCTTCTCTATCCGATCTCTTTTTCAGCTACCAGCAGTTTAAATCCAACAGAAATTTCTTTTCATTTTTACTCTTACAACTTTCTTGGTCAGAAGGGTCAGATTCACCATTTTTGTCATGTAGGCCTACTGCACTACCCTGTTGTTCAACCGCCACTCTAGGTATGTTTTCTCTCTGTTCAACAGGTTTAGCGTCTTCCCTAAAAATCACATTACGAAATACTGTAATTTTGTAACTTTGTAAATCATGTAAGCTGTAATTGTTAGTCAGCTTCGTAGCCAACAAACATCAGCTTCTTGCCCTTTTCTGACAGTTTTTTTAGTTTTTGCTGCGGAAGTAAAGCATATGTCTCACTCCAAAATATCCTTGTGTGTATTAAGGCCATACAGTCGCCATATTGAATTATTTTATTTTTCGCTCTTATGAAATTCTGAGAAGAAAAGTGTTATAATATCAATTATATTCACCTTGCGCTACAATAAAAGCATTGAAGTAGAATTCTTAACGAATATTTAAGCAGTAATCAATTGAGTAAATTAAGGATATAAAAAAATAGTTCGGCTGATTACGGCGTAAATATACGTTAAAAGTTCAACTTCAATGCTTTTATTGTAGTGCAAGGAGAATAGAATTGACATTATAGTACCAAATTTAACACTTTTCTTCTCAGAATATATTAAGAGTGAAAAATAAAACAATTCAATATGGCGACTGATGCCGAGCCTTAAGATTGCCTTCTTGCCAGTCCATTTTTCATAAGGGGTCATGTTTTGTGTGACTGAATTTGGAGTGTGATTTAACAGGTAAACTGCTGTGTTCACAGTTTCTGCCCACATGTATAGTGGTTCATCTCTCGAATACATCATAGACCTTGCACACTCCATAACTGTCATATTTTCCCTCTTTAGTCTCCCATTTTGCTCAGGCAAGTATGTGGCAGTTGTTTAGAGCACTATTCCCTTTCTCCTCAAATACTCCTCAAATGACTTGTTTACAAATTCCCTATCAATATCCACTCTTAATCTTTCTACATTATTACCAAATTTTTTTCCACACAGTTTCACCACATCCTCAACACAGCTTTTTAACATCACTCGTATGCTTAATAAATCTAGCAAACTTAAAAGAGGAGTAGTTGACCTTCAACAGGACAACATATCTGTATCCTCTGACTGAGACTTGGGCATTGGACTACATACATAGCAATGAATCATCTCTCCACCCCTTTTTATCTACCTGTAACCGATTTTAATGGTAATTTGTGCTGCTTACCATATACACAGCCTTCACAAAAATAATCTTTTGGTTTATCAAGTGTAATACCATCGACTAAATTTGGCACCGCTGTCAAGTATTTACTATTTACATTGCCTAGGCACTCATGCCACAACTGGAAACAGTTATCTGTTACATTAATTTCATTACACTTACCAGTTTTTAACAGCGTTGTCTAGAGACTGTTATTCTCCTGTACTCCTACAGCCACCAACTTTTCCTGCTCAAACACTTTAGCTTTGGTCCCGTTCTTAACTATCACCATTCCTTTTTTTTGTAAGCTGTTCCTCCGAAAACAAGTTATGTCTCAACTCTGGTATGAACAGAACATCTTTAATAATAGCCGCAATACAAACCCCATTCAAAAGTCGTTTGACCTTGACAGCCAAATTTACATTATTTCCAAGAACTACATTTTCATTAACTTTGACGTAGTTGTAACAGGCTTCCTTGCAATTAATTTTGTTTAAATGTAATGTTCATTGTAAATAATGCAAAATGTGATGGAATTGTCGTACAGAGTCAGTTGACATTTCATTCTAATCAGTATTATGTGTTTAATCTTGTTCAATCCTAATAATTTTTTTTATTTAATTTATTTTTAATGTAGTTTTGTATACTGGCCAGAGGCGAAGGGTTGGAGAGGAGTATTTTGAATTGTGTCCGGCTATTTAACCCTTCACGCCGATGGAAAGAGAAAGCTGGAAATGGAGGACAAAAGCTAGCCCACAGCCTTGAATTTGTGTGGTAACCAAGGCTAAAGGGGCGAGAAGTAGGTCAGCTCAGGGGCGTGACTTCACTTATCCCCTACAGTAAAATTTAATATTAACTTCATTATTAGCTAGCGTAGAGAGTTCAAATTTTGTATATAAGTTGGTGTGTATGTTAATGTCAAGCTGTATGAATTTTGAAAAGATATATTAAACCGGTGCAGAGGAAAGACCATGTTTAGTTATATCAGTCGTCCACAGAGCTTGTGATTGGCTGGGAGTAAAAGGGGGGAGTTTTAGGGAAAGTACCACATGCGCGTCGGTTAGGTTTGTTTCGGGGACTCGCAATCCGGACACCACGAGAGGTGGCTGTGTCCCGAGCTGCGGTGATTCGCGGGGGGTCCACGTATGTTAGGGGGACTTCTACATGAGACACCAAAGAGGTGGCTGTGTCCCGAGCCGCGGGGGTCTGCGTATGTGATAGGACTTCGGCATGAACACCACGAGAGGTGGTTGTGTACCTTGCCGCGGATATTCGCGTATTACATTTGTGAGACTCGCTGTTTGGACACCATGAGAGGTGGTTGTGTCCGGAGCCGTGGGAATTAGCAGGGGTCCACGTATTGGTTTGCGGGACTCTTGTCGTGGGCGCCATGAGAGGTGGTTGTGCCCTAGCGCGGGTATTCGCATCGTCCGCGGAGTATTTGTGGAGACTCTAGTTGTGGCTGTAACGAGAGGTGGACGGGCCCTAGATTCGCGAGAATCCGCCTTTAAGATTTGCAGTGTTTTTTGACGTCACCAAGGTTGCACGCTCTTGGGACTGACTATAGCTAAATACGGGTTTCCGAAGTATTCAGAAAAGAAATTCATGCTTATTATTTTGCTACTATTAACACCTACTAGAACAGTGATAAAAATTAATGTGTATATTTTCTCTGCAAATAAACCGAGGGAGGTTATAAAGTGGAACGCCGCAACTTAGGGGCCTGATTGTATGCGGAATCGGTGCGCTTACACATAGAACTTTACGACCTGAGATTAAGAGGACCTATGCATCACGTGAGTGAGGGCATCAAGATGCAATCGTGAGAGAACATTTACGGCAGTGAGTGGTGATCTACAGTATCTGGCGGCGAGGATCGCTACTGGCTGCGACTGCAGTAGTGGACCGTCTACACGGGCATTCCGGCCTTAGTACAGCAGGCTGGACTGGCGACAGCAAAGGTGTGGACAGCAGCCCTCATCTACCGACTATGACCGGGATCCTTGTCGGGTGAGAGTTTGCCGGCTGAGAAACAGAAGACGAAGACAGCAGGGTGAGTTTTCATTACACGCATTCTGCAGCAGTCAGTTTACGGCAGCAAGCAACAAGTTCCAGATACAGCGATGTCCAACCACAAATGAGTGAAGCTAGTGTAGTGTAGAGTAAAAAGTGTATGCCACATATTTATAAGTTGTAGTGTAGAGTTTAAATTTTCAGCAGCCATGGAGACGAGGTACCAGATCGCCAAGGCAATAAGCAGAAAGGTGACAATCTTTCTCTAGGTGAACAGGTGCGGACGGCAGCAGTAGAGTCGAGGAATAGTAAGGAAACAGGCATGCGTGTTTTTGAGCCTAAGAGTAATACGTCAAATATTGAAAGAATGTTAGCAGCATTGTGTAAGAGCATCGATGAACAGGGAAAGGAAGTGATGTAGGCAATTAGCAATCTATCCACGCAAATGGAAGCGAGTGTTACACGACTCAGTACGCAATGTCAGGAGTACGGGGCTGGAGTAGAGAAATGTCTACCAGACGTACAAATAGGGAGTAAGGGAACCAGTCAGCAATGTACTGACAAAGTATCGCAAGATGTAGCGGAAACTGAGGGTTTGGCTAATGAAACCCTAGGGGATTTACAAACAGTGTGTAATGTAAGCAGTCAGCAGTGTCCGGAGAATGTATCGTGAAAAGTATTGGAAATTGAAGCTAGTGGTAATGAGACTGTAATAGGTGAAACTCAGACTGAGAGGGAAAAACCATCAGTCAGTGTCGAATTAGGAGAGGGCGCGGTAGTAAAGGTACCGCTCTCGTGTGAATAAAACGCGACAAATTTTCCAGGTGAATTAGCCACGAACAGAAAGATCGCGGAGAAATGGTTACGTAGGTTAGAATTCCCGAAAAAAGTGTCGGAAAATTTGTCAGTGTTTGCAGAGGGTGTGAGTATGACCGGTAAGATGGAAATGAAAGATCGTTCAGTCAAAACAAAAAGAGTTACGCCATATAAATGGTCAAGGAAATATGTGACGCGGGAAATGGATTTAGCTATGAAAAGTCGCGACTACACATTTGACTGGGAATGTGACCCTTGTTCACATAATCCCGTAAGAAGCATGGAGTTAGGTACAGGCACACCGTGGTGTGACATGATTAAAACACAAAAGGGAGGAAATACGTATCTAGCCACCGAACCGAAAACGGTACAGAGGAGCAAAGAGGTAGCAGTATGGTTAGCGAGAGGTAATAACCAATGTTTGTAAGAGTTACTAGCTGGGCACCTTAGTGATTTGTTTTATGAACCCGGGTGTATGGGGCCGTATATTCCCATGTTAGAATCCCTACCACATGAACTGTGCGAGGGTAAACCCCTTGTCCCGCGTAACACGAACCAAGGATAGGGAAGAGTTCCGATTTCATGCATTCCATGCTGACGGAAACGACAAACAAGAGCGAAGTACTCTGTATGACGCCACTGGGGGTAGTTACAGGGAGAGAAAACGTATTGTCGCTTGGTGCAGAAGCAAGGCCAACTATGGACAAACTGCGCGTAAAAGGGTTAGCAGACATCAAAAAGGTGAAAGTGTTTCCCTCAAGAAAAGAAAAATTGGGCCAGTATTTTCCCACTAGGAATCTTCAAGTTCACAGCAGAAGTGCGAAGTGGGTAAAGCAAGGGCCCCAAGGCCGAGTTTTATGACCATCTCTTTCACCCACAAGAGGCGGGCAGAGGCGACACGATTTGTCACAGAGGACCCTCGTTGACGCTAGAGGGCTTGCCCCTGAAGGGCAGAAGAGCTAAAAGACACAGCAGAGTCGCTTTTGTGTTCAGGGGCTGCGGACAGCCACGCCGCCGTCATATTGTCCAAAGGAGCAGGAGGCAAGAATAGCGCGTTTTTTACGATCACTTGTTTTTTTTTCTATTGTGTATAAGGCTGCACACCGTCTTATCCACAATACATATTACATTTGCAACCTGGTTATCTCGTCTGGCGGGTAATCAATATTGATATGTGGCATTGGAAATGTAAATAAAAGCGAAAAATAAAGAAGAGTGTATCAAAAGCAAGATGAGACTGACGTAAAAAATAAAAAGAGAAATTTATCATGTGTGTATAAAATTGTTAGGTCTTAAGAATGATAGTTTATATAATCTTTGAAAAATATGCAGCATAGTTTCTAAATAACTTGTAATAATTAGCAGGGGTATTTAGTATGCAGCGCAATGGTTGAAAGTAATGGCAAAGGCCTTGGCGGCTACAACCTAGTTATGTATCGTTTCACGACCCATAAACGGCTGGAGGGTTCTGTAACAGGCCTCCTTGCCATTCATTTTGATTAAATGTAATGTTCATTGTAAATAATGCAAAATGTGATAGGATTGTTGTACAGAGTCAGTTGACATTTCATTTTAATCAGTATTACGTGTTTAATCTTGTTCAATCGTAATAACTTGTTTAAATTTATTTATTTTTAGTTTAGTTTTGTATACTGGCCAGAGGCGAAGGGTTGGAGAGGAGTATTTTGAATTGTGTCACGGCTATTTAACCCTTCACGCCGACGGAAAGAGAAAGCTGGAAATGGAGGACGAAAGCTAGCCCACAGCCTTGAATTTGTGTGGTAACCAAGGCTAAAGGGGCGAGAAGTAGGTCAGCTCAGGGACGTGGCTTCACTTATCCACTACAGTAAAATTTAATATTAACTTAATTATTAGCTAGCGTAGAGAGTTCAAATTTTGTATATAAGTTGGTGTGTATGTTAATGTCAAGCCGTATGAATTTTGAAAAGATATATTAAACCGGTGCGGAGGAAAGACCATGTTTAGTTATGTCAGTCGTCCACAGAGCTTGTGATTGGCTGGGAGTAAAAGGGGGGAGTTTTAGGGAAAATACCGCGAGCCTCGTCGGTTAGGTTTCTTTCAGGGACTCGAATCCGGACAACACGAGAGGTAGCTGTGTCCCAAGCCGCGGTGATTTGCGGGGGTCCGCGTATGTGATAGGACTTCGGCGTGAACACCATGAGAGGTGGTTGTGTACCTTGCTGCGGATATTTGCGTATTACATTTGTGAGTCTCGCTGTTCGGACGCCACGAGAGGTGGTTGTGTCTGGAGCCGCGGGAATTCGCAGGGGTCCACTTATTGGTTTTCGGGACTCTTGTCGTGGGCACCACGAGAGGTGGTGTGCCCTAGCGCAGGTATTCACGTCGTTTGCGGAGTATTTGTGGAGACTCTAGTTTTGGCCGTCACAAGAGGTGGACCGCCCCTAGATTCGCAAGAATCCGCCTTTAAGATTTGCAGTGTTTTTGGACGTCACCAAGGTTGCACGCTCGTGGGACTGACTATAGCTAAATACGGGTTTCTGAAGTGTTTAGAAAGGAAAGAAATTCATGCTTATTATTCGCTACTATTAACACCTACTAGAACAGTGATCAAAATTAATGTGTATATTTTCTCTGCAAATAAACCGATGGAGGTTATATAGTCATACAAAATATTCCTTGGGTATGCCATATGACAGGATGCTTCACTGTCTGTTATCCATTTCACTTAATTTCCAAGAACGTCATGTACTGTATGACTTACCACAAAAGCAGTCCTGTCTTTGGTGAACATTTTATTCCTTTCTGGTTGTCGGTGGGGCTTTCTGCATTCCTATGCTATATGTCCTTCTCCTCTACGGTTGTAGCATACAATACTTCATCTACTGCTTCAGTAGTTGGTTGCTGTGAGTGCTGCTCTCTATCCTCACTCACTGTCATTGTAGCCTCTTTATCCAGTAACCTTACAGTGAGGTTATATAATGTTCGTTTGCTCTCCTCTGTTGACCACCATACTTGACTGAAATTCTTAAACTTACCAGGTAGTGTACTTAATGTCTTGGTCATGACTGCTGTATCAGATATACTTTCGCCTACTTCTGTTATTGATTTATAGGTAATTCGGGATAAAGTGAGCACTAAAGATTTAACCTTTGAAAAAAATCACTAGTCGTTGCTGCAAATAATTAAACATTGACAACAGTTACATTATTGCTTGTACAGTCGGCAGCGAATCATTGCATGTTGTTCCCTGTATTTTGTATTTAAATTTAACATTACTGAAAGAACACCAAATGGAATCGACCTCTCTGTATTTAATACAGTTTAAAATATTTATTTATGATATTATTGACATACCTACTGACTGTATAATTTTAATTACTTAGTGCCAGCAGTAAGTGATGCATCTGGGCTTTTCAACTTCAACAGTCGTTAGCTAATTGCGTCTAGCGCTCTGTGCTGCTGACGTAATTTAAAATTCCACTGACAGGTGGCATCAGAGTTAAGTTTTTGCAGTTTGCTGCTTAGCTTGGAAGCATTGTTGTGTTTGTCCACTGTGCAATAAATGTCGGTTTCTGATAAAACACATTCAAAAGTATTAGAAATGACAGTTTTCTCACTGGTAATCTGTAAGTTGTTATGTGTTACGATCGCCAACATGAGTATCGTAATATAGAAACAGCAATTATTTTTGTTTCAGGCACTTAGAATATGTTGTTTTTGTTGAGTGTGTCATTGTTCATGGCAGTATAACTGAATGGAATTAGAATTCTTAAATTTTTTACGTCATTATGTTTTTTAAGTGGCGATTTTGAGTTACAAATTTGATTTTAATGTGTATATATTTACGAGATTTGTAACAGCAATAATGTAGGTCGTATTAGAGTTGATGCACAGAAACCAGTATTAAAAACTGTTAACTCACAGGTATTTATAACTACAATTACTATTGGTTATAAATTTTATTCCATCCCCGTGTACTGTATTTAATGAGTAGATATTGTTAACATTTTCAGGCCAGTGTAATGCAGATGTAAACATTGTACAAGACTATAAGTCAAAGCACGTGGTAATGTTTTTGTTTACATGGCTCGGAAAGATATAAACTGGCAGAAAATAAAAATTAATCGGAGTTTTTTTGAGTGCTCACTTTATCCCGAATCACCTATAGCCAGATGCTCTACCTTTAAATGTAGCTAATGACACTTTCGCTCGCATCCATTTTTAATTTATGAATGCGTTCCAAAAGTGCCATATGGCTCATTTCGGATTTTTACTGGTATACAGAGTCAAGTTTTTCGAAGATCTGGTACGACGTTTCACAGCTTTCCACAAGCGTAATTTGGGAAAATTCCATTGCAAATGTCAGCACAAACATTGTATTGACATCGTCCATTGTCCACTTCTCAGCCAGTTTTTCTTCATCTGGTTTCTTCGTTTTTCCAATTGCAATGCCATAAAGCCCCTTTGCTTTGAGAGCACACATCATCTGAAATTCCCACTGAGGATAATAATGTCCATCAAATTTACCAATACTACTAATGTCCCTTTGCTTTGAGAGCACACATCATCTGAAGTTTCCACTGAGGATAATTATGTCCATAAAATTTACTAATATTACTAATGTCCAATCGTTCTGCCATTATGGTTCACAAAGCTACAACCGGCACAAAGCTACAATTCTGTGAATCCACTGTTTACACACGTAACCACTGCACTACTATCCTTTCTTATACATCTGGGTTCGTAACCTATTAAATACAGGGTTTTTACAGCAACATACAATTAAAATTCAAGGACTTTCAAGGACTTTTCAAGGACTGTCTCCTAACATTTCAAAGACCGCAGTAAAGTACATCAGATACGCCAAATTTTT
This sequence comes from Medauroidea extradentata, assembly GCA_003012365.1. Taxonomy (NCBI): domain Eukaryota; kingdom Metazoa; phylum Arthropoda; class Insecta; order Phasmatodea; family Phasmatidae; genus Medauroidea; species Medauroidea extradentata. Next base: position 22,432 of record PNEQ01087059.1, on the reverse strand, counting down.
ATTTGAATGTTTAAGGTTTTATTTTCAACATATCTATTACAATTTCCTCCTGCCCCCCGCCGCCCTAGAACTGAAGTTCACCAATGGTAAATGAACCAGAAATTTTCAATTTCATTTAAAATTAACACATTCATATTTATTAAAAAGTTTCATGAAAATAAATTACACTGAATCACAAAATAAGTACATTTTAAAGAGAGACATTTCGTTTTAAAAAAAATTCAGTCTGTTACTGGTTCTAATGTAAACAAATATGGCTGATGCCATGCTCCTGCTTAAGTATTAGCACACAATAGAGTTTTGTATTCCCAATTCAATGTATTAAAATTACCATGAATTAAGTACTGCAACTAAATAAATAAAAAAATAGTAAGCATAGTGAAATATCATCATCAGTAATTGCGCAAAGTACAGCGCGGAGATCGTTGGTACAAAACACAGCTTCGGAAGTTGTAGGGCAACTTTGACTTGAAAAACGTGGGCAATATTCCACTTTGCATCATGCACTGCATGCTACCTTCTCTCACAACTGACACGTAATTTATATTTTAATCCTCTCGTAAATACAGGATTTCGTATCTGCCACTTTTCCTTTTCAAAGCTCTTTAGTATTTTTTTGCACCTCATCTCTTCCAAAAAAACTTTGCCAATAAACTCTTGCAGATGCAGATTACTACTTGTCACAATCACATAAAAAAACACTAGGCGTAACCTAACGTACTGTGGTATACCAGAAAGTGTATCAATTTCACTGACACTGCAAAACATCTGTTATCATCAGGTAAATTATATTACAGAAACAATGCGTAGACAAAATAAGGTTTCATATTTCTGAGAAAGGATTTTAATGTTAGGAAAATAGCTAGAATATTAGGTAAGTAAAACCTAAAATTCAAGGACTTTTCAAGGACTGGATTAAATCAAGCCCTTTTCAAGGCCTTTTAAGGACATGGTCAAAGTTCCAGGACTTTCAAGGACCGTAAGAACCCTGTAAATAACATTACTCAATTTCCACACATATCCATCTTTTATTCTCAACCAGTTACACAACATATCTTTTTACATCGGCTCACAGTTATCTGCATATAAACACATTGCCATGTTTTCTTTTTCTACAGTTCTTTCTTTTTCCCGTGCTGACCCATATCCTTTGTTGCTTTTGCCAACCACACAGAATTGTCATTCAACAAAAGTATTTTCAATATAAAAAAAAAAGCAATTGAAAACATCATCTCAAAAGTTTTAATTATTTCTTTTTCTATGTAGAATATTTTTCCCTTCTAAATAAAGTTAATGGTTTCTGTCTGAAAGTGAAATTATAAATGACAGAGCAGCATCTGATATAATTTAACGTATAAATTGCTATCCTTTTTCCCACCAGGGCTCTTAAGCAGTACACTCCAAGCTGTAGCTTTTTCCCACATCTGAAGGTTGGTAGTTTGTGTGTACTGTTGTACCGGTAGTCTTGTGGGTTACGTGTGGATAGGTTTGTAGTAGGTAGCCTAGTCTTATTGGACATAATTGGCACAAACAGAATGAAACTAAGTTCCACAAGTTTCACAGTTCATGCGTAAGCATGGTGACTTGCAACGTGAAGTATTATGGTTTTATGATTTCTAAGACTACGGTGATCAACTGTTCATAGGTTGGAATGGCATTTGCTAAAATTCTTTTATTTTATGTACCTGTTGATAATTTGAATTTTTATGCTACATTTAATAGTTATTCCACATGTTGGATACGTGTGTCAGTTGGTTCTTGCATTATTCACCCAGCTGTTTCTTTTTGCAATGTGTAATTAAACGTGTTGATGGTTGGGAATAATGTAATATGTTATAGAGATGGAGCCGATCAGTGGAGATGTGTTTGAAAACAATGTGCTTCCTGCAAATGGCATTGCTACAGTTTTAGCTGGTGATCAGAACTTGAGAAAGTACTACCGTAAAGCAGCCCACAGGTAAGTAGAAATATATTACACATTCTAGGCCTAGTTATAGCGTTCCATCATGCTCTGTAAAACGTTGTGATTTTTGTCATTAATACTGTAAATGAGGTTTGTTTTGCGATACTGTATTTTGAAACATCGAAAAGCTAATATGGCCTTAAATATTAAATTGTTGATAATTTAACTTTATCATTAGCATGCAGTCATGTTGATAAGCTGTGCTCTCCAAGTGTACTGCTATCTGGAACTACTTATGAATCTTAACTAGCACTTTAAAATATATAAGATTGTTCTGCATTTTGTGATGTATGTATACGTGTGGGGTATGTAGACTGTCACAGTTGGCAGCTAGGAGTGGAGAGTAAACAAAGCCAGGTGTGGCAGTTGGAGGAGAGAGACTTACGAGGATGGTGCTAGATCGGCAGGGAGTGATTGTGGATACGTAGGGTTGTCTATAAATTGAGTTTGAAATAAAGACATGTTAATTGGCAATGGGGTTAGGTAGGAGGATAGTAGGATAGAAGTGAAAGTGAAGTAACATTCAGTCGCTGCCATAAACGAAAAATTGAAGTGGCCACTGGCAGATATTTGCAAGTGTTGCGTCCAAGAAGCGCACAGTTGGTTACATTGACAAGTTCGACGAGGACAAAGAAGACTTTGTATCATATGTGGAAAAATAGGAGCAGAATTTTGTGTTTAATGAGTGGTCGGAGGATAAGGTGGAGGTTGCCTTTTTTTATAAGTCACTGTGGTGCAGCAACGTATACATTACTGATAAACCAACTGATAAACCAACTGTGAGAAAATACGACGAACTGATCGCAGCATTAACGTCACATTATGTGCCTAAAAGATTAGTGGTTACAGAACGGTAGGTACCATTTCTATAATCGCTACCAAAAGGATAGTGAAACAATAAGTGAATTTATGATCTTTGAAAGAACTGTACAATGGGAGTGCATGACTGGATTTATTTGCTTGGACATACTCCATTGCGAAATAAATGACTGTCAAAAGAAAACTATAAAAAATAAGACAAGAAAACATAAATAAGCAGAGTATGCTTTAGTCATCAGGATACATGCACAACATGAAATTACAAAACTGGAATCCAGCTTTCGCAATGGAGTATGTCCAAGCAAAAAAATCCAGCCAATAAGTGAATTTGTTGTTGCCATCGAAAAGTTGTCCGAATTCTGTGAATTCAGGGCATTTTTAAATGAAGCTCTTCAGGACAGTTTTGTATGTGGCCTAGAATCTGCGACCGTAAGGAGTAAACTACTGCTAGAGGACAAGTTAATGTTTGAAACTGCTGTGCAGATAGCACAAGAAATGTCAATTCCAGATCGGTATGTTAAGCTGGCTACCCATACAGAAGTTAACAAACCCCACTTCACTAAAGAGCACGCTGGAGGCAGTCGGATTCAGAGCGAAGGGAACCAGAACTACAAGTATTAACACTCACAAGCGAGAGAGAAACGTGTTGAAAATTTGTCCAGCCAGGGAAGAAACATTGGGGAACAGCAGTTTGGAAAATTTGAGCCATCCTGAGCCATCATGCCCTGCAAGAAATTGGGAGTGTTTCATGTGCCACAAGAAGGGCCACATCTCAAGGTGTGCAAACACAGAAGACTTAAGGAAGTGAGGGAACTTGAGACAGTGAATCGTCAAAGAGTCCTCCTTGGGAGATGAAGTCCACATGGTGAAAACAGTGCAATCTAGGAAGTAGGAGTAGAAGAATGACATAGGGCATAGAAAGTGTGGAAAGTCAGATGATGCAAGAAATTTTAAAAGGGTTATCTAGGGTGAGTTGTTACTTAGATGATTGATTGCAGGTAGAGATCTTGCAGAGTGTAAAAATAATGGCTATATATAGTATTAAAAAAAATAGTGCAAATTCTTCCAAACAACAGTTGATTATTTTTCCCATACCATTGACACTTGTGGAGTACATCCTTCTAACAATAAACTGAGTGCAATTCTCAAGGCGAGGAAGCCTGAAAATGTGAAGTAGCTGAGGTCTTTCATAGGTGTGCTCAACTTTTATCACAGGTTTATTCCTAGTGTGTCAAATGTGATGGCTCCCTTATTAGGACTCACTAAACAATATGTGCCGTAAGTAATCAGCTGTTGGTACACTTTAACCCACAACGGTCTATTGTAGTAACTGCAGTTGCAAGTCCCTTTGGGTTAGGCGCAAAGTTGAGTCATGTAATTGATGGAGTTGAACAACACTGTTATTTGCTTCTAACATGTTAACAGCTACTCCCAACTAGATAAAGAGGCCTTAGCGTTAATATTCGAAGTAAAAAGGTCCCACAAGTAGTTGTATGGTATTCTTTTCACTCTAGTGTCCGACCAGCAGCTGCTGAAACACAGTTTGAGCTTAGACAAAGGCATTCCTACAATTGCAGCGGCATGATTACGTCGCTGGGCAGTACTGTTGGCAGCATATACATTAAGAATTATATCAAGTATGTCCAGCTGATGCTCTTTCCAGGCTACCTTTGTCAAACAACCTGATTGAAGAATGTGTCCACCAACTTACCACAGATATTTTTCCACTGAGTTACGAGGAAGTAGTGGAAGAAACAATGACAAATTTTTGCTAAGAGTAGTAGAGTACACAAAGAATGGTTGGCCTACAAAGGTAGTGAATATGCAACTATCCGTGTATTTTAAGAGGAGAATGGAACTGTCCCTTGAAAAAGGCTGTCTGTTAGTAGGTGTTAGGATAGTGATTCCAAGTGCTAAGCAATGGCGGCTTCTAGACTTGCTGCATGCTGCCCATCCAGCAGGTCTATTATGACTGAGTGTCGCTAGTGTGCAATTGCACACAACTTTGTGGTGCATCGTGGTTTATATAGCGATTTCGTGATTATGACAGTCAACGTTTACGAGTGTCGCTATCTTTTGCAAGTACACAAAAACTTTGTGACAACGCACTCTCTGCGACTGCAGTTGGCAATGCTTCTGTGGATAAATTTCTCTCTTTAAAAAAATATTCCCAAATTTCTGTTTATAGTGACAGGAAACAGTAGTTAAGTATCATCCTCTATAGCAGTGCCACCTAGCCTAATAATTATGTAACGGTTTATATATGCTCTGCTAGATGTCGGTAAGAATTCCTCCACAAAACTTATGTTGTTTTAGCAGTGCTGTATAAAAGGAAATAGTGCCATTAAAGACATTTTGAACGTATATATACTGAAGAAAAATCTCTAAGGATTATTTTTCCAAAGTAATATTGACCGTAGTGAGAACACTGACATAAATACATGTACAAAATGAAATATAAATTGTCCATAGTAACAAATGAAAAGACAGACGTCCATAAGTAATGTGTAAATACATGCCATTTATAGGTTTTGAGTTAATATTGTAGAATGTCTGGTTCTTCTTTATTACGATTTACCATGTTTTCATGTACGACAAGAGTGATAAGACGATGCCATTAACTACTTTTGAAAGACTAATTTTTCGGCCAAATATTACATCTACATAAAAGTTAGTGAATGTTCGCTTGAAAAAATGTGTTTTGATAACGTATTAATATTACAAAAATATCGTTATTATAAAATACTATTTATTTTGCCGGAATTGTCTCTTAATAGAATCATAATGTTAAGAACAACAGTGCTGCAAATTTTACTCTGTTAGTTTCAAACATAAAAATAAAGCTACAGTGACATAAGTAGAGCTGTAATTTACTGAATAAATGGACAGAGAAAGTTAACTAAAAAGTAAAAAAAAAAAAGTATTTTTCAGATGTTGGGATTGATCCCACACCCATAATAAACACACGGGTTGCAACGACGCTAACCAATACTCCAACATGACACTTTGCCAGGCGCTTCTCTAAAATGGTACCCATGCAGTACTTTTGTGTTGTTTATAATTTTGCATAAAGTTATGCTATAATAAAGGTTTCATGGAAATAATCTGTCTTTTGTATTCGTGAAACTAATTTGCGAAGCATAAATACTGTATTGATATAACATATGTACCGGACTGTTTCTACGCCAACTACAGTCTGTCTCATGTAACTTTTCCATATTTTGACATTTCTCATCTGAGAAATGTGCCTAGCAGTTCCATTGTTTGGAGCTTTAAACCAACCTGGTTTCCTGGTAAAGCATGGTCTCCGCAAGCCTGTGTACAGACACACTTCTCAGAAGTGAAGTGTCGAAATATGGAATACTTACATGATACAGACTATAATTAAATTACAGTTGTTTAAATGTGTGAAGCTACCACAACTCAGTGAAAACTGTCCTCCATTTTGCTTAGAAATTCACTTTGCGAGTTGTAGTGCGTCCTTGAGAGGGTGTGTTAGTTTGCGACAGACTTTTTCAATGGTTTGCGATATGTATGAGTCATGTGGATAGTTTACAGTCACAAAGAGAGGGAGTTGTAATCACTTTCATTGCAAAGTATAGTTTAGCGTACGTAACAATCGCAAAACTGCTTTGCGACGTGATCATACTATACCTGCAGATGTAGTCCGGATGAAGGCGTTAGCAAGGTCGGTATGTTGGTGGCCAGGAATTGATAAGGAAGTAGAAGACTCTGTGAGATCCTGTGAGGAATGTCAGGTAGTCAACTTAGAGCTGCTTCTAAAACAACAGTTCAATGGTCAAGGGTGATTTATTGGGTAGAATCCACATTGATTTCTTTGAGCTGTGTCAGAAGGTCTTCCTGGTGATAGTGGATAGTTTTAGTAGGTGTTATATTGGAAGTCCAAAGGAACAAATACTGACCAAACCAAGTAGCTCCAAAACTGGATAACTGTTTCAGCATATTTGGTTTTCGAGTTGAAATAGTGTCTGATAATGGCCTCCTTTTAAGTCACAACATTTTGATAACTATTGTAGAGCTAGGGAAATTGAAGTGGGGTCGTGGAATTAGTCAACTCTAGGGGGTTAACAAAGCCTAGAAATTTTAGATTTCAGGAGAGTGACATGTGGGGGCCAGTAGTGTCACATGTGGTACCAGCAGAGTGATATGTACCAGAAGTGTGACAGATGGAGCAATATGATGGTCTTTAGTGTGAGATCCAAACAGTTTTAATGAGATGCAAAATTAGTTCTTATTACAAAACTAAACCCATAGACTCTGTCTGAATTAACTGAGAAATGTTTGTATAATTTATTTTCTTAACATCAGATAATGTCATTTGTTGGCAGACTCAATAAAATGTTTCAACGGAATAAGAGAAAATGAAATGCTACATAAGCCAACATTTTAAAAAGACACTACATGTAGTAGTTTCGAAACTGTCAGAGAAATGGAAATTTGCAACTCTGTGGCTATTTCCAGTAGTTATTGGAGGGTTAATTGTTCCTATAACAACTTGTAATGGATATTCATAGACTCTTTAATTTTAGGCCAACCAGGCCCCGGGCTTAGGTGCCTGGCACCCTGGGCAGATTGAAATTAATCGCCCCCTCCCCCCATCCCAAAAAAAATTTTAAAAATGTAAAATTCACTATTGTGCATTTTTTCGATATATATACATTGCATTGGAGTGATATGTTACTCTTACAATTTTAAAAAGCTACAAGTTTTTCTCTTAGATGTTGCTTTAACAAATAAAAAATTCACTGAAATGTTATCTTACAATACAAAAAATAATAAAAATTGGTTTACTGACTTTTGCTAAGATCTTACTTGTTACTGTGAGATACAATGCAATACACAACACAATTAAATGCAAGGTTTTTTCCTTGCTTTTGTTTTAGCGAATATGTCTATGATTTCAGCAAAATTGGTTTTTAGTGTTATGTCCTTCTCGCAGCACATTAAAATGAAAGCATTTAGTTTACAGTCCACAAATGTTGATCTTTTAGCATTTTTTACTCTGTTTAATACTGAAAATCCCCTTTCTGCTGAACAATTGGTAAATGGCAAAGTAAGGAAAATTCTTAAAGCAATTTCAAGGTTAGGGAAAGTATAGTTCAAACTGTTCAATGTTAAGTAATCATACATTTCTGGTAGTGTTTTCATTTCTTCCAGCTCTATATACATTTTGAAATGACAGCACTCATTTCTAAAATCACCATTTATGTCATCTGGATAGTAGTCGGATAATTTTACGGCCACCTTAATCAGAACTTCACTTGGCGATTCTTGAGACACTTCAAAGCGATCACTTAGAAATTCATAGGCTTTCCTCCTCCGTTGCAAGTTAGCTATCAATGTATCAATAATTTTAATAAAAACTCCAGTTCTGAAGACTGTTCTCCCATCAAGTGTAGTATCTTCTTGGGTTTCATCAGCGAATACTTTGTGTGTCCGTATCCTTTTGTAGCTTGGTGTTTCACACTCGGAAATTAAAAGAGCAGATTTTTCATAATTTTCAAATTCATTTCTTTTTGCATTCAAAAATGTCACCAAAGTTTCCAGCAGCTTAGTACCTGCTGCAAGATTGAGCGTTTGCTTTTGTAAACCTTTTTACATTTGTCAATTCTTTCCAAAATGTCATTCAACAATATAGACAGGAATATAGTCTCAAAACTACAAAATTTTAGTTGAAGACCTTGAGCTTCCAACCGAGCAGCAGGTTTCATGTTTGGATCTTCAGACAATTTCTTCGAACATTCTGGAATTTCTTTGAATCCCCGTACAAGCGCATTTACAGCATCTGCCCTGGCAGACCACCTGGTTTCGGATAGCGATTTTACAACAGGAGCATTTTTTTCTTTCAAATGTTCATTTAAAATGCTCCACCTGTGTGTTGACACTGAAAAAAAAATTATAGAGTTCTTGGACGAAGCCAAAAAACATTAGTGGTTCAGTGCAGCATTCAACATCTGCAGAACCTACAAGATTTGATGAATGAGCAGAGCATGGTACATATTCTGCTAATGGGTGTGCTTTTTAATTCGAGCTTGCAGCCCTGAATAGGAACCTGACATGTTTGCTGTGTTATCATAGCTTTGGCCCATGCAAAACTTTATGTCCAATTCAAAATCTGAAAGACATTTCATTACTGCTTCTTCTAAACATTTAGACGAGTGCAAAATTTCAGGTAAAATGGTAAGCAGACGTTCTTTTGGAACGGCCTCTGCCAAACAGACATAACGTAGAACTACTGCCAGCTGGTCAGTGTGAGAACAATCAGGAGTCGAGTCAACAATGAGGGCATAGTACCGTGCACTTTTGACTTCTTCGAGGATTTTCTGACGTACACACTCTGCCATAATTTGGATAAATTCGTTACAACTTGCAGCAGATAAGTATGAAACACGTCCAGGAACTTTTATTTCCGTATTTCACAATATGTTGCGCAAGGAATGGGTCATATTCACTAATTAACTCAAGGCAACCTAGAAACAGGTAGACCAGATACACTAATTATCCCCCTGGAAAGGTAAACCTCTAACTGAAAGAAATTTTACAGTTAAGACATTTCGCCAGTATTGAACCTCTTCATCTTGACACTGTGTCGTTAAGAAGGTATTAACACTCGCCGTCATTGTCTTCTGCCTAGTTATGTATGTGAGAATGTTACGTCTATGATCACACGACTGTTCATGTTTCACTAATTCATTACTGTGCTTCCAATAATTGAACCCAGTGGAAAAATTAGTTTTCCTGTTCCTTGGTTGAAACAAGGAGCATGGAACACAAAAAACTTTCCCTGTTTTACGAGAGAACAACAGCCAGTCTCTTACGAAATTATCACAGTTAGGCAGCGTACCTTTGAACATATTAACCGATAGAGTACGTTTGCAGTCATTATAAACACGCTTAGACCCATTAAAATCTGCCAAAAGATTTTGTTTTGGAGGATTTTTAAGCACATTTTCAATTTGAAAAGGAATATCCCGATTCCATGTTGCAGGGTCTTCTAATATAAAAAGTTATGGCTGGTACATCAGAAATATCACACATTTTTTAAACTGATTTTCCTCCTTCAAACTTCTTTTCGTTTTAAATTAGCCGGTACCTCTTCTTCATTAATCAAATAAACATTGTTTAGTTGTTGTCCGTCTTCAGATGACGATGTTGCAGGATTCTGGTTCTCATTACTACAACTTGAAGTAGAGGCCGTAGAAGCTGGTGTAGAAAATTATTTTATTTTGGGCACTTTCTTTAATGCTTCTTGTTAATCGTTCTGTTTTTTCGCAGCACGCTTACGAAACTCCGCACCACTTAATTCTTACTCATAATGGAAAAACCCACTATAAATAATATAAGTTGAACGCAACCAATATTAACTAAATTCCTATAAATACAAGTGTTTATAAAACTTGTGACACAAACACAAAACATTGATACATTTTCAAAATTTCCCGCTAGATTTCGCAGCAGGCCACTGTCAGCTGTGGAAAGTGAAAACGAACTTGAGCGAAGATGCAAGCATAATTGGTGGACGAGATAATAGCCGATTTTGCTTTCTCTCTTTTCTCTTTAATATTTTTTCTATGCAGTAGTGTAGTGGGTACGGGAACTGGGAAGATAGGGCGGGATTAGAATGAGGGTGCAAGAAATACATAAAAAGGGTGAAATTTATCAAGCAATTTTTCTTTAATTCTTCTTGTTGGTTGCGCCCATTCCAGATTGCCGCCCTGGGCAATTGCCCAGTCTGCCCAGTTATAACACGGGTCCTGAGGCCAACGCAGAGATGTTCACTTGCAGTTTCTGGGCACCATACGACTAATGAGAAGTTTTCCACTTTCAACTTTGATCATTCTTGTTGCATATCATTTATTTATACACTTTTAGCTATCTTATGTTTCAAAAGTGGTCATCCACTCAAAGCGTTTGAACCATAATTTATAAAAACATGCCATGAGAAATTTCTTCATTCAGAAATGCTGGCAACATTCCATTGGTCAAAATTAATTCAAAACTCTTTTGTATGCTATTCTGTGTGTGTTTTCTGATTCAGAACTAAGGTGTCTAGAATTGTAAGGTATGTCTCAACTCTAAGTTTGTCTCTGCTATTATATAAAATACTAAGTAAAGTGCTTCGTCTCATAATTCTCACCATTAGTGTTTTCAGTTATCACTCAAGTGGAACTTTTGTACTTGTCAAAACTGCCTCTTTTACATTCAACGTAAGATTTTAGAGATTCAAGAATTTTTGCAGCTACTGACAAAAGTTAGTGTAGGTTTTTGCTGGACTTTGTTAACGGTATTGATTCTTCCCTTGATAATCATTTCAAAAGTGAGTGAGGGACACTGTCTTAGTTCTCACACTAAGTTCAAAGATAAAAATCACAAACCATACACACTTGTTACAACCGGCAGTTTAAACACAGAAAACAAAGTTTCTGTTTTTCTTATGACAAAGGACACCACTGTTTCTCAATCAGTTTGATTAATCAGTGTGTCAGAATGCATGCCACACATCATTCGACAGCTGCTTGACCCAATTATTACTGACTGGTTTGCTAGAGTACTAGTATTTTCTGTATGAACATAACTTTCAATGTATTTTTCATTCAAGGACATGTTGATGTAATTTTATAAATGAGTAATGGAAATATATTTATTTTACTTGTAAATAATGGACCATAAACAGTGAGCCTTGTATTTGGTTTGACATTGAAGCTGCTTTCTTAACAGTTGCCCGTTCTTTAAATTTTAAAAATAGTAGTTCAGTGAAAAAATCTTAAATCAGAAATAAATGTCATCAGACATTTTTATTTCCTAATTTTAAACAGGAAACAATTTTACACAGTTTTATATGGTTACGTAGTACAATTCTAGGTTTTCACTGGTGGTTTTTGTGAGCCCCCTACAGGGGAGCCCCATGGTAGCTGCTGGGTGTGCCTCCTATTTAATCCAATAATGTTTGCTACACATTTATTGTGCGAGTAGTTGATTGGCATGTGTATGTTGTCTTGTGACACTGACTATTTTATTCTTCTGTCCTCTTAACCCTGCTGGACAGCAATACTGGCATGGTGATTCACCACATGTCGGCCATCTAGAGACAGTTTTTAAATGATTAAAAAAACTTGTCTTTCATTGTTTTGACTCTATTATGAGTGCTGTTGCTTAATGACATTTTATATTAGACGTTTAGGGTAGCATTACTCTTGCTATAATTCACTTTATGGAAAAATTTAAAACACAATTTCGTCTTACTTTATGATTAGCTGTCACCAGGTAAAATTAACTTACTCCAGCCTAACTTGTCCTGTATAATAACATAGCAGTTAGGTGTTACATTGGCTTTGGAGATTTAGTAACTCCTTTTGACCTGGTTCATTTTGACCTCCTGCTCTCACGACAGGTGAAGAGCAAAACAAGTGCACCTGCTAATAATTTATTAGTTCATGTGGAATCACTTTAATTGTTTGGACATGTCTTATTTCACCTTGGAAGAATGCAGTATAGACGAGAATATAGAATAAATATTGGTTTCATAGTCGTGTCTTTAAATTGTTTTTAATCTGTAGATTTATCTACCTTCTACTTCAAATATTTGTGTAAATAATGTGATGCATCCGAAGAATTGGAAACTGGACTCTTTATTTAAACACTTAAAAAATTATTTGTGTACCTATCACTATGGTTGTAAATTGTTAATGTGAATTATAAGTACTGTTTTGAATTAAATTTTCAGTCGCCATATTGAATTTTATTAATTTTCACTTTTTCAAAATTCTAAGAAGAAAAATGTTAAATGTGCGACTATACCTCAAATTCTATTCACATTTCGCTACAGCACAGACCTTGTAATTTATCTGTTAGCTTATAATTACGCCGCAATGTGTGTGGCAAATTTTTTATATTCATAATTTGCCCGACAAATTGTGACCCAACTATACATTATACTCTGTTTAATATAAGTTTGGATAAATTTGACAGCAACTTATGGGCAATAATTTGTTAGTATTTTGTGATTTGTTGCACAATGCAAGACATGTTTAGCTCTAAAATTAACCTGAAATGTCCATTTTCAGCATTTAACTTCAAATTTTATCTTCTTTAGTGACAAAAATGACAAAATATTACAAATTATTGCCCATAAGTTGCTGTCAGATGTATCCAAACTTATATGAAATGGAGTATACTAGCTCTATTGCCATGTTTGTATTGTAGTTGAAGGTAAGTAGAATTTGCGGTATGGACGCCGATTTAACATTTTTCTTATCAGAATTCCAAAAAAAGTGAAAAATAAAATTCAATTTGGCAACTGAAACCAAGCCTTAAGACTGCTTACATCCCTCAACAACTCATCACCTGATGGAATATTTCAGCGGTGTTGTAATGTGCAGGGAGGGAATTGTCCCAATGTATGAAAATAACACAAGGATGGAATGTCATTTTTAAGACACCATGCATCATAAAAAATAAAGCTAAAATGGCTTTTTCAGACTGCTGTACTACAAAATGTACTACTTCGATGTGTGTGAAACTCGGATATAAATGTGCACTAAACCATTGAGTAAAGATAGGGTTGCAAGTTGGGCAGGGTATGCTGAGTGGTGGAGGTCTTTGATTAAATAAAATAACGTAAGTAAAGAAAAACCTGATTTTGTACAACTGTCTGCACAGAAATGTATGAATGTCACTTATGATTAGAGATGGTGAAATTTCGTGAATTCAGTGACCTGCATGTTAGAATCAAATATCCTTTGCATACTTAAGTCCCGACCATTTGTCCACTAGCTGCTACCCAGCGAAACAGCAGACAATGAACGAATACACTGGGCTTGAGAATGCATAGGATATTTGATTCTAACATGCAGATCGTTGAATTCGCAAAATTTCACTATCTCTACTTATGATCAATTACTATTAAAGAAATCTCTGTAAAAGTCACGAGTATGTTACAAGTTGATAGCAAACAAAACAAATAATGACTATATATGTAACGGTTGTAAAATCGAAATTAATAAGGCTCAGTCAATACAAGTCCTCTGTACATAAAATGTGTCTCTGACCACTCACAAATCGTGTAACTATGTCCTAGCTTGGAACACCTTAAATGGTCCTCTTGAGATTCCGAAACACCCTCGTCGACACTACTACTTGCAACAAACCTTTATTTACCTTGGCAACAAACAATATCGCCGAACACTCTTTAAGTATCGGTCGCAACCCGTTACTATCGCCACGACTCACTCACAAAAGATGCAATTCGGCGAAATCTCTGGCACAGCTCCCTTTTATACGCATAATCAAGAGTACAGAAATCTCGCGGCGACTCTTTGTCTAGGTGCTCCGAGAAACACGTCGCATCAGGGTAGAAGCACCGTCCGGGAGAAGAGAGTGCGTACAAGGAAACACTAGGCCGTGATAGCTACTGTTATCTTAGTCATTACGAAACTTGAGATGACATGCAGAGGTGGCTGTCGCGGCACATCACACAGGATAATGCGAGCCGCACAGTGCGCGCCAAGGTCCACGAGTTCAACCTGCCACTATACTCTGTCCACTGTAAGGTTGTAGCAGAAATAAACATTGCTAACGCAGTAAATCAAAGCAGTTGAATTGTATCTTGATTCCTCACATTGTGATAGTGCCGTTAACACAGTTACCTGGTATTTTTCAACACTTCAAATTAAATTTATGCTGTGCAAACATTTTATTGTCATTCGCTTGAATGAATTAGCTGCAACCTTAGAATGGATAGAGTATATATACTGTTCGCACGAAAGTCGCGGCTCGTAGCAATAGGATAGCTGTATAACAACAGAATTAAAAAAATTATTGCGTTTTGTATTTGAAAATTATTTCAGTTTTCAAAAATCTGTCTTGCAGAGGTTTACAGATGTAAATAATATTTTCACTTCAAAACGTGTGTATTTTTTGAAATCCAGTAATCATACAGCTTTGGATATTATTATATTGATACTTATAAAACTCAAGTATTCAAATTTGGTATATTTTATGGTTTCAAGTCCTTACGTTTCTAAAAACAGTTTTATTATTTTTTTTACTTAAAATAAAGCATACGACTGACTGTGTTGTACAAACATAAATCCATTAATAAAATAGATACTCTGCATAAAAAGTTCTATCAAATTATGATGGATAGTTAATATTTTATCGACGATTGCAGTGTGTTCGTAAACAGGTTTATTTACGACATTTTTGTACATGCGTCTATTGTGCCAACGTACAAAAATAAAACGCACTAGGACAAGGTCGAAATGTCATTTAGTCAACATCAACATTAAAAACACTGTTTATAAGACCTACAGCATAGCAAAAAACTGCCTTTTAAAACTGCCGTACTTCAAAATGTACTAACAGGATGTAAATGAAACTTTGAGACGTGCATAGAACTTTCTACTGACGTTCCTTAACAAATTATGTTGTCATCGCTTAAAAGTGCGTGGTAGATAAATAAACGTTGAAAACATAAATCTATTTCTACGCTTTTTTCGAATCCAATAATTATGGATAAAATACTCAATGACAGTCCTAGGTAATGGTATCTGCCAACATTATGAGTAAATAGTCCTACAGTAAAAATGGATCGGTACGAATCTTGCACGCTAGTTCAGTGCCTGGCTTGTAGCGGCAATACAGCATTTGAGGCGCGTTTCAAGGGCGCCCTTATAGCACCGGTCGCTTTTGAGCCCCATACGCGGGTAGGCGGCGCCCAATATACACGTCCCGCTACTACTCGGCGCCTAATACAATACTTCGTTACTTCACAATTCTAAGACTTTTTTTAGCCAGCTATACACACCCTATTGCAATTAGTCACTTATGGAATACATCACATGTGAGAGCGTATAACGTTTACATGCTGATTAGTCTAAACTGACACTGCGTACGTACCACTGTACGTCTTAAACATAGATTGGCCGTCCATATTTCTGGAGAAATAAAGCACGCCAGTGGTATTATAAAAAGAAAGAGGCGTCGAAAATAAATTGGGTAAAAATAAAAGTCCTTGAACCGCAAAAACTTGACACAGTTTTTTTTTATTAGCTTTGAGATGAAGCGACGTAAATCTGAATCTCTGTGTACGATCAGCCAGTTTTATAATTAGATGGTAGTTTTTACTGGTCTGGGTTACGAAACATGTTTCATATGTGGAATGACTGCAGAATCAACCTAGGGGAAGAAACTCGTTGAACTGCGTCGGAAAATTTCCACAAGGTTTTGTTACTTTGTCTAGAATGTTCTTGTATGTCATAAAGTACGCCAAGGGACGTTCACGTACAGTATTTATAGTGCTGTATCACCAGTACCAAAGCTGACAGTACGATTTATCCCGCGTCACTTAGGATCAACATGTACGAGAGAAGGTCTGGCTGAAGATAGAAGCAGCATTTACATCCGACAGTCGCCTGTCGTCCAGCTAGCATGAAGGAACTGGGATGGAGTAGCGGCGTACTTTCCGAGCCATAGAAATGGAAGATACGTATTTCCACCATTCAACAGCAACGTCTGTCACGTTTCCTATACATGAAAATTGGAGTCGACTCCACCGGGAATCGAACCTGGATCGTCGTGGTAAGAAGAGAGTGGTCTGACAACTAACAACTTATTTAGAGAAAAATTGCCTAGTTCTGATTTTCGTTCCGGAGGAACTAATGTTGGGCGCTGCCTACCTCACTCAAGAGTCCTGGCGCGAGCAAGCATGTTTGTATCATGACTGTATAAATAAATAGGTCAAAGCTAAACTAAATACGACTTACGACGATTCTACTGAAAGTGAAAGTAAGTTGGTGTAATACTCGGTTAGGTTTGATGCGAACCAAAACTGTGCAACTTATATACAAAAAAAATATATTATTTTACTGCTAATGTACGCCGTAACGATTCAGGTGGCGATTTGATAGAAGACGAGGTCGTCTCATAACTTTAATTAGTTTTTTACTCTGAAATGGTTTATAGGAACGTGTCTAGCAAAGCATTGTGAATTGTATTTTTTTTTTTTTTTTTTAGGAACTGTGCGACGTCCATAAATTGTTGCACCTTGTTGTGCCTGCCAGTCAAGAAAATGGGCAGCGTCATAATAAAATTATTTTAGTTTTAATACGTCTGTTTTTGTCTGTAGTTGCCAGCTGGCAGGCCACGAGTAGGCCTATATGCGGCATTGACATATATTTGTAATATTTTTGTTTATTATTTCAGCATTTCAACCTTATTTCTCATAACATTTTATAGTGATTTTTAACCAATAAACGGAATATATAAATGAAAAATAAACCAGTCTTGTGAAGAATTACAAGTGGCGATTGTAAATTCTTTAGCTGTAATGTAGTATTATGTAACTTGAATATAGTTGCTTCAGCCTGAGGCAAGTGGTAACAAAAAAAGACCAGCGCTGTACCAAAGTCGGTAAACAACGTGTCGCAACTGTTGTTTTCTATCGGCTCTGGCATGTTTCCAACACTTCAGAGTCACTTCAGCGTATGATGTAAACTATGTGAATGCCTGCATAATTATGTGGTGCGGTGACTGGCTAAGGCGCAAATTTAGGGTTTTGTGCGCCCTTGATCGCAATTGTATTTTATTATTGTACTTTAGTGAGTTAATTTTAGGTAGCAAATAGTTTATATTCTTGAATGGTAGCTGCTAATTATTATTAATGATAATCAGAGGCCGGAAAAATTCGCTCGTTCACACACGTTCACGAGACGGACCTATACGTACTCTTTAGCAGATATGAGCGGTGGATTGGCTGTTTCTCGACACAGTGGCACACAATGATTGGGCAAGCAATTTGGAAAGTCTTTATTATTGGCTGATACTCCCCAAGTGTTGTCAAGTCCTAAGCAAATTGCGAAAGTGACTAAAATAAACACGTATTTGCAGTATGTATCCAGGTGTGTAGTAGTTATTGGTGTTGGTCCACCATTTTGTAAAATCGCAAAAAAGTTTAATTTTTTTGTAATATTTCGGGATTTACTCAAACGTTTCAAAAACAATTTTTTTGTCAGTTCACCACCAAGTTTGGAATTCTGTAGATTGTATAGTTGTAGGCGCGCAATTTTTGTTTGCAAACACAACTAGACCGATTCAAACCAAATTTTGTGTCAACAAGTCATCATCCAAGTTATCAGTAGGTTTTTTTTTACTGTAAGTCAGCCATATTTTTATTCATTTAATAGGTTTACATTGCCTCGTAGCGTTTTGGAATAGGTATAATTGACCTGTCAAAACTATATTATTGTGAAATTGCACAGAAATACGTAAGCAGTTTGATATACGGTAATATGTTGGTTTTTCAACCAACGATTCACGATTGCAACCCGGAAGCTAAGACTGTATGTAGTTTATAATAAAATTTGACGGGATGTATTTCCTTCGCTTGATTTCATTCATTCTTCGCTTGATTTCATTCAGATCTTTATTTTGTAAATATGTTAACATTAGAAGTAAAGCACACGATTCTACAGCGTTGGAAGAAATCGCATTTGAAATAAAGCATCACGCACAATTATCGCAACATTTATTTATCTAATAAAGTAACCGAGTGATTTTAATGCCAACCTCAATTCATCTGTATCACACGATACATACTATGCCAGTTTTAATTTAATTTTATAAAATTACGTTTCAATTGACGGGTTATGTATGATAGCGTTGCAAATGTCTTCCTCCTCTTTCCTATCACGCTTTCTCTGCCCTGTCACATTTTTTCCCTTACTCCGACCCCTTTTAAGTTAATATTTACGTTCGCCTATAATAGATTGTTTTGAAGAGTGTTGTAGAGTTCCTGTAGGCATAATACAATTTGCATTAGTCTATGATCTACAGAAATCGAGGGTTAGTTATTAGTGTCCTCTGGTTACAGTTTTTAGGATGAATTATGATTGAGTTTCTGTGACTTTTGTAGTGCTTGTATTAAATATGGACACTTACACTGCTATGTTTGTATTATAAGTAAATATCGTGTGATGAAGTTACCCAAGAGCCAGGGTTTCGCACCTCGGACGCATGGGCGCGAGTGGATGACTTGAAATGAGATCCCACAAGGAGATGGGGCGGGGGAACGGGAGATTCCCGAGAAAACCCGCCGTCCGATACGATTCCCACACAGGGGCCGCGGTGGTTGAATGGTCAGACCATTCGCCCCCCCCCCCCACCAAGGCGATCCGATTTCGATTCCCGGCGGGGTCGGTCCCCGTATTTTCGCTTGTGGGAATCATGCCGGACGATGCCGTTGGTCGGCGGGTTTTCTTGGGGATCTCCCGTTCGTTTCCCCCGCTTTTTCAATCCGGCGCTGCTCCATACTCACCAAAATTTCTCACGATTCCCACATGTGAAAATCCGGGGACCGACCCCCGCCAGCAATCTAACAGAAAGAAAACAAACTTCTTGAACAGAAAAAAAATTAACCATGGCTTGTAATGTGCTCGCTTTAACATGGATGACTGTATCTTAATTTTATCTTTACTAACTGGCTGTAACATAATAGGTCACATATTAGTCACGTTCAAGCAATTCACCGACATTAAAACTGCATGTCAGTCGAGCACCTTGCCCTCGAGACTATGAGGCAGGTTGTGAGTGTACAATATTCGACCCTAGAGAACCCGCATATTTCCATCCTCATATCGCGCAAAATAGCTTCAAGCTGGCTGAACTGTTAATAATCTGCTTCATCCAAAGAAATCAAACAGAGAAGAAAGCTTTGTGGGTTGCACAGCGTTTTAATTGGATGTTGTGCCAGAAGCGTAGTTTTATCAGTGACACAACGTGATGGTGGCAGTTGTGGTGCCGGGGTTATCTAGAGCAGACGGCGGGCTTGTGAGCCAGTCAAGCCAGTCATGCTGGAGCGACAGCAACAACAGGCTCTACGCCTTCAGATCCAGCCCCACATTCCTCGCAACTCCCGCTCAGAGCAGGACTTGGATGCGTATGCCGAGGGCGTAGAGGGAGTCTGGGTCGACAGCCGCGAGTTAGCGCACAGGTACGAACTATCGGGTCACCTCACATTTTACAGCATTCAAGGCCATGCTCCGCTGTCTCTGCGACAATTACTTTTTGAGCTTAAGTGAGAGCGAGGTCAAAAACTGTTGTGGCGGTTTTGTTAAATAGTAGTTATGGCAATTTTTTTTTTCAAGATAAGTAACTTTACGGTTTCGACTTATAAGTCAGTTAACAAAAATTTCGCTAGTTACACAATTAGCTAAACCCGTAGTATTTACTGCCTTGGAAAAATTAACAAACATAGTGAAAACCATTTGAAACAAAACTACGAAACAGATTTTTTTTATATCTGCTCTCGTTTAGGCTTAAAAAATAACTATCGTCACTAAAAATTAATTATGACAAGCCAAGTGGGGATTTCTGGTTTAATATATTTTATTACAATTATTTACAAACACCGTTTTTAAAACTTATAATTATAGCTCTGTAGTAAAAACCATTACCGTACAATAAACTAATTATTCCATAACATCTTGCCTGTAACTGTGGGGTAATTAAAGTCATGTATTAATTTTAAATGATAAGTATATTCTGTCCTTATCAGAGTCATCAGGTAATACGTATATAAAAATTAGTGGCAACATTGGAAGGCATTTGCATAGTGGCAAAGTTTTATAAGACGTGTTTAGTTAGTGTAGACAATCTAAATGCAAAACTGAACTTGAAGGGCAGGACCTCGCTCTAAAAACTTCGTTGTGTTTCTCTGGACGTTTTCGACCGAGATCCTGCGTATAAAATATGTTGCAGCGAATTTCGATTGGTTCATTTTTGTCGAAACTACAAATCGTGAATTAAATTTGTATACATGTTTACAAATTCAACTTACTTATTAGAAACATTATTTTCAGGCCCCTCAAAATGGCTATAAAAATCTTCTCAGGCTACCGTACCTAGGAAGATTCTAACCGGGTTCCAAAGATACACAGATAGAAACATGTGTTGGTCTTAACACCATTCTTCTTATTAACACAATAATACTGCGTCACCGGTTAAAGTCCCATATGGAAAAGAATGTGGTAACTCGGGGAACCATGCCGTTCATACAGGCTTTTTTTGTTTCATAAATTGTTATGTAAACTATATATTTTAAGAAACGTATAGCTCTTTATTGACCTCCACAAATAACTGTGCGTGCATATTTATTCAAACATTTCCACCTTTGACACGTGGGAACAAGGAGCGAAAAGAGCCAGAGTACCGTGCTAGACGGAAAGCGTATCGCCTCTATTCACAGCGCGCTAAACCGGCGTGCAAGTTTTTTTCTATGGGACTTTAACCAGTGACCCTTTATTTTTCAATAGTATGAAATAAAGACCAACGCTTGCCTCTCGCTTTGCACTTTATGAATTGAGGTAATATTTTCGGAGTTACAGCAGTCTAAAAAAAGCCATTTTGAGAGGTCCAAAAATCATGTTTCTACCTAGTGAGATGAATTTTGAAAACATATAAGCGTAGTTTCAGGTGTGTGTTCTTTTCGTAGATAAACATTATATGAATAAGTTACGCGTTTTCGCGTAAAAAAAAATACGCGTGACACGCTGCAATGCCGTCCATGCGCCAGTCAAGACTCCTACTAAAAGTTAGTGTACGGTAGTTTATTACTATTTTTTTAGGCACGCAAACGAGGAAGGCGGGCGGCGATAAGTCGTCCTTCAAACACATCATCGCCTCTAGACGCGAAGGACTGAACTAGTGTGCAGTGTTTTCGTAGAATGTGTTTTTCAATGGGACTTAAAAAGCGGTGACCCTGTTATTTTTTATTTGTGGAAAGTTTGTGGTAAAGTTCGATGCATGTTTCTGTGATTTTGTTTTACGTTTACGGTTGATATTTTCTCAGCTACAGCAACGTGAAACAGTCATTTTTAGCACTTGAGGATCTTGGAATACATTTTTTTTTTTCAATTAGCGGAAGGCATTCTAAAATCGTAGATACACAGTTCTGAAGTATTACTTTCGTAGATAAACACATTGGAGCAATTTTAATAGTTACACTTGAAAAAATAGTTTTCGTACCACGATACAGCTCGGCTCACGTCACGTCCGCTAACTCTTAAAATACCTTTTAGTGTTGTATCTCCCTCTTAGTTACCTTAACAGGAAAGCACTGCACGCTAGTTAGCGTTCGCTTAGATGTGATACTGCATTACGTTTACGTACGCCGGCAGCGGCATCCTTGGCACTCCATTGATTTTGTGCGCCCCCTTCTCTCTCTAACATTTCTCTCTCTTTTCTCTCTCTTCTCTCTCTGTCTCTATCTCTCTCTCTCTCACTCACACACACACACACCAACCAACACACGCACACACACACACACACACACGCACACGCACACGCACACGCACACGCACACACACACACACACACACACGCACACACACACACACACACACACACAGTCTATACGGGATGTTCGGAATTTCATGCTATAGGCCATTCGGAATAAAGTGAGCACTAAAGATTTAACCTTTGAAAAAAATCACTAGCCGTTACTGCATATACATCACCACTAACAAGAGTTACTTTACTGCTTGTATGGTTGGTAGCGATTTATTGTACGTAGTTCCGTGTATTTTTCTATTTGAATACAACATTAGTGAAAGAACATATGACGAACTCGACCTG